>SJYC01046996.1:0-28297 GCA_006408675.1 Madoqua kirkii | reverse complement strand
TTAATCTAGATGCCACTAGTTTTGATTCATTATCAATCAGCCGTGATTTCTAAATGTCTTTGTGATTATTCACTAGACCCATGAGTCTATACTCAATTGTTTGTTTACTATGATTTTTTTAAATTATTGATTTCTTTCTTAAATTAGTATTCAATATAGTCTATATGAAATTTATATTTTGAAATTTGGGAATGTTTCTTATATGGCTGAAGACAAATACTTCTTATATGGCCTAAAACTATGTTGTGGAAAGAACATTTTTTTTTTTTAATTTTCTACCCATTTTGGACATTGCTTTCATAAAATGCAGTGAAGTGAAAAATAAATGTCACTGGAAAAATAAAAACTTTAAAAATGGTTACAGCCCATACAATTAACATTAGGATCCAAAGGAAAAAGCTACATGCAGATAAAATCGCTTCAGTGAGTAACAGTCATTCAGTGGTGCCTGACTCTTTCCTACCCCATGGTCTGTAGCCTGCCAGGCTCCTCTGTCCATGGAATTCTCCAGGAAAGAATGTTGGAGTGGGTTGCCATTTCCTTTTCCAGGGAAAATAGCTTCAGGCCATTGCCCAATTTTGATCTTTAAAATGTTATCTTTAATATAATTATGTTCTCAATATCTATGAGACCTAAAAACTATATTGGATTCAAACTTCTCTATGTAGAAGATTTTCAGGATGCTAATGAAATGGTAACAGGAGAATTTCCGTATGAGTGGAAGAATCCTCAGGGAATTGAACACTTAGAAACAACATAGGTGTAGAGGTAATTACGGCAGTTAACACTCCGAGTGCCACTCAGGGCACCTTTACTGCTGGGTTTATGGTTCAACTTCCCAAACAATTTGAAAAGAAACGTGTTTACTTAAGGTTTTATGGATGCTTTCTTGTTCTGCTAACTACTCTAGGGGAATGGTGACTACAGTGGACCTCCTCACCAATACCAGTGATGTTTGTTGTGGCAACTGAAATACTGGGATATGAAATGTTCCCTGGTGATTCCTGCAAACTACATCATAAATGTCATGTTCCAACAAAAAAAACGGTACCTAGCATTTAATGAACTACTGAATAATGAATTATTTTCTTCAGCTTTTATATCCCTTATTGAAAATTATTTAGAAAGTAAAAATATTACATTCTTGTGCTATTGTTCATCGATCTTCCCAGGTGGTGCTAGTAGTAAAGAATCCACCTGCAATGCAGGAGACCTGGGTTCGATCCCTGGGTGGGGAGGATCCCCTGGAGAAGGAAAAGGCAACCTACTCCAGTGTGCTTACCTGGAGGATTCCATGGGCAGAGGAGCCTGGAGGGCTACAGTCCATGGGGTCGCAAAGTGTCGAACACAATTAAAGTGACGTAGCACACACACTCTTGCTCGTCAGTGATATTATGAATGTAGTTCCTTATGCTGTCTTTACTAGAATGTATTTTTCCAGTCTTGTGACACTAGCTGATAGTGCCATATATGGCCTTTAGGTTATTTACTTAAAATTGTTCAAGCTTACTTGGGAAAAATGCATTGTTTTAACATAAATAGGAAACATATATTTCTAAAATTGTGCATTCACCAGGAAAAAACTGTAAATACAGTTGCAAAGCAAAGCAACGAAACTCATTTTCTTAGTTTTATAAAATAACCTCATTTTTGGTCTGTGAAGTTTAGAAAACACAGGTTACCCAGATTAAAATAGGTATTATATTTTTTAAGTTTTCCTTCTAATAATAAATATAATTGCTGTTAACTACTTGAAAAATATTATTTTGAAAAATTAAGATGATCTATAATCAACCATTTTTTAAAAGGAGGATTAGAACTAATTATTTATGGGCTTCCCTGGTGGCTCAGTGGTAAGAATATGCCTGCCAATGCAGGAGACACAGGTTCAATTCCTGGGTCTGAAAGACACACTGGAAAAGGAAACGGCAATCCACTCTAATATTCTTGCCTGGGAAATCCCATGAACAAGGGGGCCTGGCAGGCTACAGTCCATGGGGTTGCAAAAGCGTCAGATATGAGTTAGCAGGTAAGTATCACCAACAGTTATCTAATATATTTCCTTCCAGTCTTTTTTCAATTATTTTAAGTGAAATAAGAGCTTATTATATTAAAAACAAATATAAGAACTGAATAAATTACTGAAACAATCCTCTGTTAATTTTAGAGAATTTTTATGTATTTCATAGTGTTAAAATTTAATCATCTTCTAATTCTTTGTAACTGTGCCATCTACTAACCATCTCTATTGATTTCTAGACAAATAAGCATGTTCATGACCACAAGTCGAATTTTATTCTATAATTGTTCTTCCTTTTTCAGACCATTTCTTCCCCTATTCTCACTAGAGACTGAGGGCAAAGTTGCTCTTCTATTGACAGGATTCTGGTTTTGGACTCTGCAATGATTCACTTGGGTTGTGGAATTATTTCCCTCGAAAAGCGACAGGGGAGTGCTAAGATGGTAAAGTAATAATTACTTCCTTCGGCAGCAATAGTTTAGGGAAAAGCTCCAAGACATATGGGCTGAATATTTAGCAGACAGTGATAATGGTGAGGTCATAGATTCGACTCTGTGGGACGCCAGCGAAGCACTATTGCGGGGAAAATTGATTGAAATCTTTGCCCAAAAGAAAAAGGAAAGGCAACTACAAATACCAGAGTTAGGGACTCAAATGAGGAGCCTCCAAAAGGAGCATATTAAGAAGGGTAAGGCTAAAACTAATTGATTTAGAAAATGCCAAGGGGAAACTTAATAGGATTCTAAATGAGAGAATGGAGTATCTAATAAAGCTCAATAAGAGCAAGTTTTCCTCCCATGGCAATAAAGCAGATACTATCTTGGCCTGCAACTTAGAGGGAGAACGCAATTACAACTACAAATACCAGAGTTAGGGACTCAAATGAGGAGCCTCCAAAAGGAGCATATTAAGAAGGGTAAGGCTAAAACTAATTGATTTAGAAAATGCCAAGGGGAAACTTAATAGGATTCTAAATGAGAGAATGGAGTATCTAATAAAGCTCAATAAGAGCAAGTTTTCCTCCCATGGCAATAAAGCAGATACTATCTTGGCCTGCGAACTTAGAGGGAGAACGCAATTGAGACTAATTAGGGAAATTATGGGACAAAAAGGGGCCCCACTGTAAACCCCATGAAACAAGAACCAGCATTATTCTTTATTATTCTTTCACAGACACATATGGCATTAAAATGTGTGTGTTATTTTAAAGTTTCTAGACCGCTTTTATTGCCATTAAATGTAATCGACTTCATTCCATGTGCTGTTTCTATTTCTGTGTCTTCATGTGACTCTGTGAACATAATAGGGGGTTTGGGACACAATGTGAAAAGTCATGTAATATTGTACAAAGACCACTAGACTAGTAATCAGAAGACCTTTTGTCTAGTTTCAGTGGTGTTAGTTGCTCAGTTGTGTCCGACTCCTTTCTATCCCATGGACTGTTAGATGCCAAGCTCCTTTAAGTCCATGGGTTGCAGAGTCAGACACGACTGAACAACTGAACTGAATTGAACTAATTTTCTTAAAAGATAGACAATGATAAATAATACTATCAAAAATGTTTATGCTAAAATATTAAAATTTAAGACTGAACTGAAATAACAATTGAGAAAAAATTAAAGAAAAATAAAAGTTTGAGAAATAGAAAAAAAGGAAATTTTTATTAAAGGAACCATTTAAGTAAGATTGCAAATAGAACAAGTTGACCGTGCAACATAGAAAACATTATGGAACCTGGAACTGAAATAACTGGAACATAAACCACACCCAGAGTCTAGGTATTAAGTGAAATAGCTTATACACTGAGGTGAAAATTAACTAGAAAATACATGCTGATGGGAAATAGTATTATAACACTGACCAGATTGGGGGAATGTGCAATAATTAGGGCAGAAGTTTGGAACAATATATCCTAAGAAAAAAATTTTTAGTTTAATTTTGTAGAATAATATACACAAAAAGTGGTATTTAAATAAAAGCAAAATTTTACATAAATATTTTAATTCTGGACAAAGCCAGGCTGTGAAACTGTGATTAAGATGCAATACTAGCAGTGGCAATTCTAAGTCCAAAGGAATAGACCACTATTGACAGGCTGATGCAGAGCAACAGATAAGTGAGCGGTAACCTAGTATTGGATATTATGCAAGCAGATGTGTCAGAATAGCTTGTGGAGCAAAGTTACCTAGGTAGCACAGGAGCAGGAAAATGTCGCAATAATGTGGCAAGTGGGAAGAAAGACCCGGGAGCTAACTGAAGTTAAGAAGCCAGAAGAACAGATGCACCAGGCAGTCTGCTCAGAAGCAAAGGGTGATGATGCAACAGACTCACTAAGCAGAAACTGGCTTCCAAGAGAAGTCAATTCTGAGCTTCTGTGAGGATAACATCAAAGTGAACCATGCAATGGATGGCCTTGAATATAAAAATTAAAGGAAGTGGCTTCTATGGGTGAATTGAAGTGAAGTGAAAGTCACTTAGTCATGCCCACTGTTTGCAACCCCGTGAACTATACAGTCCATGGAATTGTCCAGACAGAATGCTTGAGTGGATAGCCTTTCCCTACTCCAGGGGATCTTCCCAACCCAGAGATTTAACACAAGTCTTTGCATTGCAGGCAGATTCTTTAGCAGTTGAATCACCAGGGAAGCCCAAGAATACTGGAGTGGGTAAGCTTATCGCTTCTCCAACAGATCTTCCTGACCCAGAAATTGAACTGAGGTCCCCTGCATTGCAGGCAGATTCTTTACCAACTGAGATATGAGGGAAACCCTGTAGGGGTGAGGGTGTCCAAGTATAAGGCAAAATATATCTGAACAGATAAGAAATGGATCAAAAGAGAAACCATCAACATAAATAGTGGAAACTGCCTCCCAAATAAATTCAAATTTGTTATAGCAGAAATATATATTAAAATTATGGTATTTACATGAGGGCAGAAAGTGAGGGTAGTTTTTCTCAATAAAAAAACTGATTTTTTTAAAAAAGAATTTCACTGACTAGTGTCAGTCAGTGAAACTTTAAAAAGTGATTATATGAGAAAAATATATAACAAATCAGAACATAGATTCATGGTTTCTAGGAGTGGGAAGGGGAGATGGGAAGTTACTGCTAGTGGGTATATTGGCTATATAGGCAAGGTAATAAAAATTTTCTGTTATTAGATAGTGGTAATTGTTGCACAACTCTGTGAATATACCCAAAAAAAAAAAAAAAAAACAACCAAAACACCCACTAAGTTGAATAAGTTAAGGGAGTGAATTTTAAGATATGTGAATTTTTTCTTAATAAAGCTATTATTTAAATATAGAGAAATCCCAGAATTATTCCATACATGTCATTCATCCACAATCAAAAATTCTTTAAGGTATTAATATGTAGTCTACTCAACCATATAAAAGCATCTCTTACAATTCATGCAATAATCTGAAAGAACATGGCTTTCTCTTCAATGTTATTGGCATTAATTTGGAAGTATATGAGAAAGAGGCTATGAAAGAAAGCAGCAAAGATGAACAACTCATAGTGGAAATTTTAAAGGATGTGGGAAAGAGTATAAGAATAATAGTAACATCTTAAACAGGTAGGTAAGGTGAAATAAGAATAACAAGGCAGAAGGAAGAAGAAAAACAAAACAAAACAAGTCACTGGGCCTAAGTGACAAATAGATAATGAGGAAAGTAAAGCATAAGAAAAGCTGATGGGTTTTCTGAAGAACTAGAATCAAGATCAGGATCATTAAACATTTCTTCCCAATCAACTCAACTTAAAAAGAAAAATCTGGATCTTTGCTACCAAATCCTTCCTTTTATATATTTACCTGAAAATTCTGAAACACTTATAGGAACAACTATATTAGATATGTTTTTTTAAGAAAAAATTGCATTGCATAGGATCTTTTATGTGCTCATTATGAAATTATTCTTGTATGAAAGAGCAACTTCTTTACATCAGTCTTTGTTCAGAGAAAACAGCAAATTAAAATTCAGAAGTCAGACATCTGTAAAACATTGTGCATTGTGTTAAAAGCCAAGAAATTGAAGGAGAAATTTCACTCTGCATCATTTCAATGTAAATTGCATGTCAAATAGTGATCTAGGTTGACAACGGCAGAAGTGAATTATATTCCATTTAATATCTAATATGTCAGAGTTGATTATGCTATATATTAATATATATTGTGAGTGAGCTATCTTTCAGCTATCCGATGCTCTCTTGGTATTCTTATCTTTTAAATGTGTCTTTGACAGGAAACTAAATCCAACCCCATTCCTCTCCTGACCCCTTCTCTCTTGGGGATGCCTCCACTCAGAGGGAATACCTTTGCTTAATTTGTTGCTGTAAGTTGTATGCATGCACAGTTGCGTCCAGCTCTGTAGACCTCCAGGTTCCTCTGCCCACGGTGTTCTGCAGGCGGGAATACTGGAGTGTGTTGCCATTTCCTACTTCAGGGGATCTTCCCAACCCAGGGATCAAACCTGCATCTCCTGCATTGCAGATGCAATCTTAACCACTGTGCCATCCGGAAAACCTTTGCCTAACTTGTACGAAGACAAAACTATATGTGCCAGCAAGGGCTCTGGTACTCAGACTTGAACACTGATCTGTATGGTCCCAGAATTTCCACTATTAATCATTCAGTTTGACATATGAAATGAACATGATTGAGTTGCTTTTCCAAGTACTTGGTGAATATTTAAAAAGTCAAAATTTAATCTTTTCTTTTTAATAATTTACTCAGTTGAGAAAAAGGAAAGACAAATCTGGAGTATGTAATATGTACAGATTTATTTCCAAAGATATACACATTTCAAGAGGAAAGCAGATTTTAAATTATTTATTTAGTAAACTAGCTTGAATTAAACCATCTAACACACACACACAAATAAGATGGTTAATATGAGAGAACTATATGGAGTGTTCTTCATTCCAGCAAACTGCTACTCTTAGGTGAAAGAAAATTTTCAGTTCTCTAAATTAAACAGAGTCTCAGGATGAGGTATCTGGGGAATTTTGCATAACTAAGGATTGGTAGAGAAGGCCAGAAGCAGTGAATAACAACAGAGATCACATAATTTTATAAAAAAGCAGGCGGACCTATGCTAATTGATTTAGCAAGCAAGAGAAACTGAAACCTAAGCCTTTGGATTTGGGCTATGCAGGAAGCATACCTGGCTCATCAAGATAATTAGTTTGATTCTGAGACATCCTCCCAGAAACCAAGTCTGTCAATACCACCTTCTCCAATACAAGCAGAAGTTTACTTTCTGGATAAAATCTGGGCTCAGGGACACTGAGGTGAGACAACCATACTGAGAATTGGAAAAATTTATTGAAAGGCAATAATAATGAAATACCCAAAGCTCTTCCTTGCTTGTGTTCTCCAGTTCTGGCTGCCAGATTTAGGCCCTTTTTCCTCCCACCAGCATAGGAGACTAGTAGATTTCTTTATTGGGAGACTGATAAGAGAATTAAAAATTAGAAATTAATTAGAGATTATCAACCAAATGCCCAACTCCCTATCTAAAACCTTCTGATGGTGTCTAGCAGCTAATACGCCCCATCCAACACTTAGAGAATTCAAGTGCATTATTTAGCATGTGATGTGCTAAAGGTGTTAGCTAAAGCTTTGGTGATAACATATTGCGATATATGAATGTATTAAATCAACATGTTGTACATCATAAACTTACACTTATATGTCAATTATATCTAAATAAGGGGAAAAGAACTTAGAGTGTTAGATCATAATTAGAAAAGAGTCACACGACTTCAGGGCATTTATGAGGAGATATTGTTAATCCTGATGTCTAAATCGGATGCTCCACATCCAAACTGCCTTGATATTGGAGGAAATTGGCATTGCATAAGTTAGAATCTGTCTGTATGGACCTAGCAAGCCATGGTAAGCATTACTCTGTGATCTACAATTTAGATATTAAGCATGATCAAACCTGATAAAGATATGAGATATTATTATCTGAAAGTTTCAGAGAAGGAGAGTAGTAGCTAACATTAAACAAAAGTTCTGATTTAGAATCAAAATTCCTAGTAGGGCAATAACAGATGTCACAAGCCAAATATTAAGCTTTTAACATGGATATCTGTACTTAAATTTTTTTTGTTTGTTTTTGGTCCATGCCACACAACATGCTGGATCCTAGTTTGCTGACTAGGGATCAAACCCACAGCGGAAGCTTAGAGTCCTAATTGTTGGACCTCTCAGGAATTCTGAAACTTTGTTTTAAGGAAATAAATAATAACTTTTAAATTATAAGTTTAGTCAATAATAAAAATGAAATAGGAGAACAAAAATTAAAGGTAATTAGTTATATTCAGCTTGAATGCAATTTCAATTATACTTGATATTAGGAAACATATGAACTTTGTTATATACTGAAATTGTAACAAAATAAATGGTTTTAAAAATAGTTCTCTATTTAGGTTTTAGCTGTGTTTAACTATGACCCCAAAATTACAGCGACAGAAAAAGGGAGAAACAGGGGATAAAATGTATTAAATATCTACTATGTGCCAAATCAAAAAATTTTAAAAATGTAGCTTACTTCTTCAGGATAAACTTGCACATCGTTATTATCCCCACTTGATAAATGAGAAAAATTATATATTGATTAAGTTGCTCAAGGTCATAATTCCAAAAGCTACATTCTTTGCATTGGGTCATGAAAGGTGATGTGACAAATCTGTTTTCCATTGTTTTCTCAGTCAAATCATTTTCTCTAACTAACTCTGCCTCACTTAGACAAACACAGTTTTTAACCACCAGAAACACATTTCTTATTTACCTGTCTTTCAAAGCTTGTTGATGAGTTTTCTTTAGAAAGTATAATAGATTAAAATAGGAAGAAAAAAATAAAACACAACTATGTACTTAGTATTTTGTATGATAGGTGTTACAAATTACATGTTATGTAAATACTTTGTAATGCTTTCTGGACTTATTCACAGAACTAGGAGAGAGACTAAATCAACATAATTATTTTCCATGTATTCTTTCCCCATTCATATCCTCTATGACATGTACACATTTGGAAAATAATGATGAAGCCATAAAATATTAAAACATTTAGCCCAGCTTGAGTACCATTGTGAGCTATTGGAGTGGTGCAGATTGACAGCTGTTTAAATGCTCAGCTGGAGCCAAATACTCTCTATATGAGAGATATTATCTGAGCCTCCTAAGGGTTCACATAACTGAAAGTGCAAGATATGCTCTAGGAAAAAAGCACTCAAACCATGGTATATCAATTTAGGAAGATGAAGACTAAGAAAAAGAAGGAAAAAAAGAGAAAGAAGCAACAGCAAAGGGAAGTCAATTTAAATTTGCACAATTTTATTTAAAGTGAAGAAAAGTGACATTTTTTCAAAATTATACAAAAAAAAAGAAGAAGAAAAAGAAATTCTACTTTAATAAAGACAGCAGTTTACTGATGAAAACTTTTCAGGTCTAAGTCTACTAAGGGTAAAATGGGATAAAAAAACAGATGCAGTTCAAATTTAGGTTTGGTGCTTCCTTACTGTGTGACTTTGGTTAAGTTGCTTAACCCTCTTGAGCCTAAGGCATTTTTTCTGTGTTTGTTTGCTTATTTTGGGGGGTGTGTGGAATACAGGCTCATTCACAGATTTCCCTGCAGCAAGTAAATGGGAGAATATGTGTAAAATGAATAGCGTGTCTGCAGAAGTTAATAAATATTTATTTCTTCCTTCCAATAAAAAATTTAAAAGATGTCTGGCTCCAGAAAAGTGTAGTTTGTTTTGTTTGAAAAGGACCTCTGTTTTGGATTCACTGTCAGTATTTTAAAATATTGGAATAATTCTCCTTTGGAAATAATCAAAGAAGTAACAGATTTCTTTGCAGTTTCATGGAGGAGGAAAAATAATCTAAATGTGTGTTGGCCAACTTTTTAATTTTTTCAGTCTGTATGTAATCCATTGTTGAACCCTTGCTCCTGACTATTTATGCAACTGAAATAATCCTTTGGTACCTTTCCGTTGAAACAAAATGAAGGTATTGTATCATACTCTCTGATTAAAAAATAAAAATCTATCTTATTGTCTCCCTCATCCATTACCATGTGTTCTTCTAAGAATTTTACCTGAAAAGACAAAAGCTTACTAGCCCAGCAATTAGTCTTATTGGAATCCAAAAGATACAGATAATTCCTGGGACTCGCATTAATGGTTTTCTTAATGTCTAATGCAATAAAATTTTTGAATATCCTCTGAAAATGCACACAGAAGATAAGCTTCTAACATCATGCTTTGGGGTGGAGGATGCACAATCTGTGGCTTCCAGCCTCAAGCAGAATTATTACTAATTCACCTAGCTACTTTATGTTGTTAAATTCTTAGAGTCTGACAAAATTTAAATTTGACTTTCTGATGGAAGTAGAACAAACATGATAATTCTACATTCCTTTCTAATTTGAAAAGAAGGTAGATTGAGGCATATTTTAAAGGTACTGAATATATTAAAGTAGTTTTAATATAAAAATAATTTCATTTGCCTTAATAGCATTTTTCTTCATAATTATTATTGAAAAGTTCTAATGTAAAATTATAAGAATATATTTTGAAGATATATAATTGCTAAATTTGTTTTGTTTCATTTTAAATGTACATGTTTTCAGACTGTCTTAGAAGGTTGCAATTTATTTACTCAAAATAACATGACCCAACATGATTCTTTAGCCAAAGATTTTAAGTAGTCATTGGCTTCCAGTCCAATATCATGAATTAGAGAGCATGTCCATATAAGCATAAAAGTTGCATTAAAAATAACATTATTCTAGAATATCATCTTGGGGACTAAATGAGAATATTAGTTTTAGTTATAGTGAAAAGCCAGATTTCCCCACAGTCAGTCTCTGCCATCAGGAAGCTTCCAGAATCTTCTATCTTTATCCATTAGAGGGCAAACAGAATGAAAATCACAGAAAGCTAACTAAACTGAACACATGGATCACAAACTATGAGCCATGCTGTGTAGAGATGCCTAAGACTGACAGGTCATGGTGGAGAATTCTGAAGAAAGTGGTTCAGTGGAAGAGGAAATGGCAAGCTACTTCAGTATTCTTGCCTCAAGAACCCCATGAATAGTATGAAAAGGCAAAAGGATATGACACTGAAAGACTAACTCCTCACATCAGTAGGTGCCCAATATGCGACTGGAGAAGAGTGGAAGAATAACTCCAGAAACAATGAAGAGATGGAGCTAAAGGGAAAACAATGCCCAGCTGTGGATGTAACTTGTGATGGAAGTAAAGTCCAATGCTGTAAAGGCCAGCATTGCATACAAACTGGATGTTAGCTCCATGAATCAGGATAAATTGGAAGCTGTCAAAGAGGAGATGCCAGGAGTGAATATCAACAGTTTAGTAATCTGTGAATTAAAATGGACTGGAATGGGGAAATATAATTCAGATGACACTATATCTAACACTGTGGGCAAGAATGCCCTAGAAGAAATAGAGTAGCCCTTATAGTCAACAAAAGAGTCTGAAATGTAGGACATGGGTATAATTTCAAAAATGACAGAATGATCACTGTTCCTTTTCAAGGCAAACCACTCAATATCATAGCTGAAGTTGAATGGTTCTGAAATGACAACTCACTCCAATATTCTTGCCTGGAGAATCCCAGGGGCAGGGGAGCCTGGTGGGCTGCTGTCTCTGGGGTTGCACAGAGTCAGACATGACTGAAGCAACTCAGTAGCAGCATGATGATTGACAGCACCTTCTAGAACTAACACCAAAAACAGGGCCTGGAGTGAAAAAGTAGGAAGTCAGGAAACACCTGGATTAACAGGAAAATTTGACCTTGGAGTACAAAATGAATCAGGGCAAAGGCTAACAGAGTTTTGCCAAGAGAACACACTGGTCATAGAAAATACACTCTTCCAACAACACAAAAGATGATTCTACAGATGGACATCACCAGATGGCCAATACCAAAATCAGACTGATTATATTCTTTGTAGCCAGAGATGGGGAAGCTCTATACAGTCAGCAAAAACAAGACTGGGAGCTACTGTGGCTCAGATCATGAACTCCTTATTGCCAAATTCCAAATTCAGACTAAAATTGAAGAAAGTAGGGAAAACCACTAGACCATTCAGATATGACTGGAAGTGACAAATAGATTCAAGGGATTAGATCTGATAGACAGAGTGGCTGAAGAACTATGGATGGAGATTTGTGACATTGGACAGGAGGTAGTGATCATGTCTATCCCAAAGAAAAATAAATGCAAAAAGGCAAAATGGCTGTCTGAGGAGGCTTTACGCATAACTTAGAAAAGAACAGAAGCTAAAGGCAAATCAGTGCAAAGAAATAGAGGAAAGCAGCAGAATGGATTAGAGATCTCTTAAAGAAAATTAGAGATACCAAAGGAGAGTTTTATGCAAAAATGGGCACAATAAAGGACAGGAATGGTATGGACCTAACAGAAGCAGAAGATATTAAAAAGATATGGCAAGAATACACAGAAGAACTATACAAAAAGATCTTCATGACCCAAATAACCACGATGGTGTGATCACTGAGCTAGAGCTAGAGATCGTGGAGTGCGAAGTCAAGTGGGCCTTAGGAAGCATCAGTACAAACAAAACTAGTGGAGATGATGGAATTCAAGTTTAGCTATTTCAGATCCTAAAAGATGATGTTGTTAAAATGCTGGGCTCAATAAGCCAGAAAATTTGGAAAACTCAGTGGTGGCCACAGGACTGGAAATGGTCAGTTTTCATTCCAACACCAGAGAAAGGTAGTGCCAAAGAATGATTAAACAACCACACAGTGCACTCAATTCACATGTTAGCAAAGTAATGCTAAAAATTCTGCAACCTATCCTTCCATAGTACGTGAACCAAGAACTTCCATATGTTCAAGATGGATTTAGAAAAGGCAGAGGAACCAGAGATCAAATCGCCAACATCCTTTGGATCACAGAAAAAGCAAGGGAGTTCCAGAAAAACATCTACTTTGCTTCATTTTAACCAAAGACTATGCTAAAGCTATTGACAGTATATAGCAACAAGTTGTGGAAAATTCTTGAAGAGATGAGAATGCCAGACCACCTTACCTGTGTCCTGAGAAACCTGTGTGTAGGTCAAGAAGCAACAGTTAGAACCAGACATGGAACCACAGACTGGTTCCAAATTGGGAAAATACGTCAAAACTGTACATTGTCACTCTTCTTATTTAACTTATATGCCGGGTACATCATGCAAAATGCCAAGCTGGATGAAACATAAACTAGAATTAAGATTACACGGAGAAACTTCAGTAACCTCAGATATCCAGATGACACCACCCTTATGGCAGAAAGTGAAGAAGAACTAAAAAGGCTCTTGATGAAAGTGAAAGAAGAGGGTGAAAAGCTGGCTTAAAACACAACATTCAAAAAACTATCATGGCATCCTGTCCTATCACTTCATGGCAAATAGATGGAGAAACAATGGAAACAGTGCCACACTTTATTTTCTTGGGATTCAAAATCATTGTAGATGGTGACTGCAGCAATGAAATTAAATGATGCTTGCTCCTTGGAGGAAAAGCTATGACAAAACTGGACAGTGTATTAAAAAATAGAGACATTGCCAACAAATGTCCATATCATCAAAGCTATCTTTTTCCAGTAGTCACATATGGATGTGAGAGTTGGACCGTAGAGAAAGCTGAGCACTGAAAAACTGATACTTTCAAACTGTGGTATTGGAGAGGACTTTTGAGAGTCCCTTGGACTGCAAGAAGATCAAACCATTCAATCCTAAAGGAAATTAGTCCTGAATATTTATTGGAAACTCTGATGCTGAAGCTGAAGCTCCAATACTTTGGCCACCTGATAGGAAGAACTGACTCACTGGAAAAGACTCTGATGCTGGGAAAGATTCAAGACAGGAGAAGAGGATGGCATAGGATGAGACGGTTGCATGGCATCACTGACTTGATGTACATGAGTCTGATCAAGCTCTATGAGATGGTGAAGGACAGATTTGCCTGGCATGCTGCAGTGCTTGGGGTTGGGAAAGTTGGATATGACTCAGCAACTGATCTGAACTGGATATTATATTTTTCACTTTATTTTATTTATACATATTTTATTAATATAAATATGATGCAGTGAATGGTCAGGGTTAACTTGTCTAAAACAATATCCCACAGGCTGGATTTCCAGGTTGGGAATTGGCCTTCTTCATATCTCCATGGATATTAGTTACAACCAGATGCCTAAACCATCAATCTCCAATCCCAGTAGAGGATTTGAGGACAGTGGAACGACTTCACTTTCACTTTTCACTTTCATCCATTGGAGAAGGAAATGGCAACCCACTCCAGTGTTCTGGCCTGGAGAATCCCAGGGACGGGGGAGCCTGGTGAGCTGCCATCTATGGGGTCACATAGAGTCAGACACGACTGAAGCGACTTAGCAGCAGCAGCAGCAGCAGACAGCTTTATAATTTTGTGTTAAGTGAAGTGAAAGTCTCTCAGTCGTGTTTGACTCTTTGCAATGTGTGGACTAGTCCATGAAATTCTCCAGGCCAGAATACTGGAGTGGGTAGACTTTCCCTTCTCCAGGGATCTTCCCAACTCAGGGATCAAACCTGGGTCTCCCATATTGCAAGTAGATTCTTTACCAGCTGAGCCACAAGGGAAGCCTTTGGATTGGATGGTGTATAATCTTATCCAAAATTAAGGGGTATTATTCCATTTGATTGAGTCTACTTTTCATCTCAGGAGTGTTAGAATTATTTCTTATACATTTTGAAGAATTAAGAAACTTAAGAAAAGTTTCATTTTTAATATTTAATACTTTTCTCAATATTAGAGTTTTCTCCAACATTGCATCTTTTAATTAGTCACTCTGTGTGTGTATGAAGGCTATTGATTTTTACATTATATTAATAATTTAAAATAAGCATATTACTTAGAACTATAGTAAGAAAGAAGAGGTGATTATAGAACCTGAGAAATTATGACCTAGGTGGAAAGAGAATAATGGGTCCTCCAAATAGGCTCCAACTTGGATAACTGAATTCACCCCTGGATAATTGAGGGCTCTCCAGTTCTAATGAGCATCTGAATCTGCTTGGAAACATTAACATTTCTAATCTGTGAAACAAGGGATTTTTTTTTTTAAATTATGTATCAAAGATAACTCTTGTCCAATTTCTTGTCCTTTATCAAGGACTAGGTTATCAACAAGTTTTACTTTATTTAAAAGAATTCTGTCACAACTTGAAGTACAATAAAATAAGAAATAAAGGAAATAAGTATGAATATATTTGGATTTGGGATAATTTTTTAAGTGTTCTAAACTGAATAAGAAATATATCTTAAAATAAATCTCTACACCAAAATTTTTATATATTAATAGAACTATGACTGGGGCTTCCCTGGTGGCTCAGTGGTAAAGAATCTGCCTGGCAATGCAGGCCAATATGGGAGACAGGTTTCTGGTTCAGGAAGATCCCCTGGAGAAGGAAATGGCAACCCACTCTAGTATTATTGCCTGGAGAATCCTATGAACAGAGGAGCTTGACACATTAATCCATGGGGTCACAAAGAGTTGGACACAACTTAGTGACTAAACATAAACAACAGGATGACTACTACTAATGAAACATTGATTACTCTGTTCCAGACACTTTTCTGAGTGCACTATATATATTTACTAATGCAATACTTAACCATAATGGTATGAGGTAGGAGCAATGAGTGACTTTATTTTACCTCTAAAAAAGTTCAGTTCCGTTCAGTTCAGTTGCTCAGTCGTGTCTGACTCTTTGTAACCCTGTGGACTGCAGCACGTCAGGCTTTCCTGTCCATCATCAACCCCAGGAGTTTGCTCACTCGTATCTATTGAGTCAATGATGCCATTTATTTATTTATTTTTAAGTACTTTATTCTACGTTACAATACTGTATTGGTTTTGCCATACACTGACATGAATCAGCCCCAAGTGTACATGATCTCCCAATACTGAAGCCCCCTCCCACCTCTCACCCCATATCATCTCTCTGGATCATCCCGTGCACCAGCCCCAAGCATCCTGTATCCTATATTGAAACTAGACTGGCGCTTCATTTCTTATATGATAGTATACATGTTTCAATGCCATTTTCCCAAATCATCCCACCCTCTCCCTCTCCCTCAGAGGCCAAAAGTCCATTCTATACCTCTGTGTCTCTTTTGTTGTCTCACATACAAGGTCATCAATACTATCTTTCTAAATTCCATATATATGTGTAAGTATACTGTATTGGTGTTTTTCTTTCTAGCTTACTTCACTCTGTATAATCAGCTCCAGTTTCATTCATCTCATTAGAACTGAGTCAAATTTATTCTTTTTAAGGGCTGAGTGATACTCCATTGTGTATACGTACCACATTTAAACATCTCATCCTGTGTTGTACCCTTCTCCTCTTTACTTCAATCTTTCCCAGCACCAGGGTCTTTTCTAATGAGTTGTCTCTTTGAATCAGGTGGCCAAATTATTGGAGCTTCAGCTTCAACATCAATCTTTCCAAGGCATATTCAAGGTTGATTTCCTTTAGGAGTGAATGGTTTGATCTTCTTGCAGTTCAAGGGACTCTCAAGGGTCTTCTCCAACATCACAGTTCAAAAGCATCAATTATTCAGTGCTCAGCTTTCTTTATAGTCCAACTCTCACATCCAAACATGACTACTGGAAAAACTAAAAACCACAGCTTTGACGATATAGACCCTTGTCGCTAAAGTAATGTCTCTGCATTTTAATATGCTGTCTAGGTTTGTCATAGCTTTTCTTCCAAGGAACAAGTCTTTACCTTCATGGCTGTAGTCACCATTTGTAGTGATTTTAGAGCCCAAGAAAGTAAAGTCTGTCTCTGTTTCAATTGTTTCTCCATCTGTTGGTCATGAAGTGATGGGGCTGGATGCCATGATTTTAGTTTCTTGAATGTTGAGTTTTAAGCTAGCTTTTTCAGTCTCCTCTTGCACTTTCTTCAAGAAGCTCTGTAGTTCTTTTTCTTTTTCTGCAATAAGGTTGGTGTCATCTGCTGCATATCTGAGGTTATTGATATTTCTCCTTGGAAACTTGATACCAGCTTGTACTTCATCCAGCCAGATATTTTGTATGATGTACTTTGCATATAAGTTAAATAAGCAGGGTGAAAATATACAGCCTTGACATACTCCTTATCCAATTTAGAGCCAGTCTGTTTTTCCATGTCCAGATAAGGAAACTGAGCAATAAAATGTTAAGTACCATATTTCTTCAATACTAAAATGCACATATTTTACAATTTCAAAATACTTCAAATAAGAATGTTTCTCACAACTAATGGCTTTCTCTAATGGCAGCAAGCTAGGGTATTTTTACACCTAACATGCTCTACTCTTGTTGTTATGCCTGGGGCCATAAATGGAGAACCTGCAAAAACTGAGTTTCAATCAGCAAGTCACAAGCACTCTATTTGAGAAAATGGCATTTATTTGATAAAATAAATATGAATTCTGGTTGTAATCTTAAGGTTCTTAAAGTTAGTGATTTAGGTCAGGTAACTAGATACTAGAGACCTCCCAGTTGGCTCAGTGATAAAGAATCCACCTGCCAATGCAGGAGACGCAGGAGACATGAGTTCGATCCCTGGGTCAGGAAGATCCCCTGGAGGAGTTAATGACAACCCATTTCAGTATACTTGTCTGGAAAAATTCTATGGTCAGAGGAGCCTGGGAGGCTGCAATCCATGGGATCACAAACAGTCGTACATGACTGAGTGACTCAGCACACATGCAACTAGATGATAAGCTTAAAAGATGGAAATCACTAGTGATTTACTGAGTTTTTTCAAGATAGACCACTCAGATTAGAAGAGAAGCTGGATAGAATACTGGAAGGAGCTAGACTAACCTGTGGTTACACAATAGGATAAGTCTTAGGCTGTATCCACAGGAAATGCCTAAGTATATCAAGAAGTTGTCCTGCCCAGGATCAAGGGGCTAAAACTGCTATACTTGTGTATCCACAAGTCCCTGAATATGGAACACCCCCAGGATATCTCTGGGCTTGGTGGCTCTGTCAGCTGAGTTTAATCCTTCGGAGAACAGCATGGAGGTGAGTTGTGAGCACTCAACACCCTCTGTAGCTGATGGATGAGTTCCAACACAATAAAAATGATTGTATAGCCTACCACAGCATTTGTCATGGTAACTATCTCATATGATCAAGAAATCTTCAAAGTGAAAGCTTGCATTTTGGTTGGTGGGACCAATATAATTTACAAGGCAGCCCCAGGTAGAATAATGAAACACACTTTAAAGAAATGCTGGGTTGCTAGTGTTCTTTATGGCACAAGTGACACTATTGTGAAAAAAAAAAATATATATATATATATATCTTGAGAAATTTATATGCAGGTCAGGAAGCCACAGTTAGAACTGGACATGGAACAACAGACTGGTTCCAAATAGGAAAAGGAGTATGTCAAGGCTGTATCTTGTCACCCTGCTTATTTAACTTATATGCACAGTATATCATGAGAAGCGCTGGACTGGAAGAAACACAAGCTGGAATCAAGATTGCTGGGAGAAATATCAATAACCTCAGATATGCAGATGACATCACCCTTATGGCAGAAAGTGAAGAGGAACTAAAAAGCCTCTTGATGAAAGTGAAAGTGGAGAGTGAAAAAGTTGGCCTAAAGCTCAACATTCAGAAAATGAAGATCATGGCATCCAGTCCCATCACTTCATGGGAAATAGATGGGGAAAGAGTGGAAACAGTGTCAGCCTGTATTTTGGGGGGCTCCAAAATCACTGCAGATGGTGACTGCAGCCATGAAATTACAAGATGCTTACTCCTTGGAAGAAAAGTTATGACCAACCTAGATAGCATATTCAAAAGCAGAGCCATTACTTTGCCGACTAAGGTCCATCTAGTCAAGTCATGGTTTTTCCTGTGGTCATGTATGGATGTGAGAGTTGGACTGTGAAGAAGGCTGAGCGCCTATCAGACAACAGTCCACATTGTGCAAAGAACTGGACATGACTGAGCATCTGAGAACACAGCACAGTTTGCTCAAGATTTCAATATAAGCTAGTGACGTTTGCCTGACATTTGAACTGAGCTCTTTTTAAATTCTGAATTTATATTCTTAGTAGCTATATATTCTTTCTTATGTACAGCAGTGCTAAGCCATATGCTCAGTTTCTGTGCTTGCCAACCCAATATTTTAAAAGACCTGCTGGACAATATAGATGTTTGCCCACAGTTTCAAGGTTTATATTTTTTCTGTTCCTCAAACCAGGAGATTGAGACTGAGACCACTTAATCCTGGTTCCAAGCACTTCGAAATGTACCTAATTGTTGGGAAATGGCAAACTCTTCTGCAGCTAATTTTTTTTTTTTTTTGTCTTCCTTTTCTCTGTTGGTGATTTGAATCTGCTTTTTGACATATGTTTCTCTTCCCAGTATTTCACTGAGACAATTTCCAGTTACTAAATTTTCACATAAATGTGGGTCATTGAAAACTCTGACTGTAAATCTTACTCTCTGTGCCATAACCCAGTATCTACGGACAAGCCTTCATGGCTTTTCACTGTTCTCTCCGAATCTTACTTTGGCCCACTTCTGGAATTAGTATCTCTCGTTTTGAATTTCGAGATCATTCTTTGATAGAGAAGAGTCACAATATATTTTGCAAATCCTTCCTACAAATTCAGTCATTTGTGGTTATGGATTTGCTGATTTTGAAAGTTGTATATTGAAAGTTAGGAATATCTGACTCTGTCATTTACATTAGGCTTCAATCCCTCAGTGAAAATAAATTCAGATATCTAAAGTTTATTTAGTTCTACTTTCCACATATGCTGTGTATGTCACATATATTCTCCTTCATTGTGTGCCTCTTTCCTTGACAACTGTCCTGTTTTCACTACTCCAAACACTTGTGGGGATGTCTCAATTTGGGATGAGTAACTTTCCAACAAAATTTTATCAAAATCCTAAGTAAAGAATAAGAACTACAAAATATATCCACAATAAAGGGTATAATATCATAAGTTGATAGTGAAAGTTCATGATAAAGTCAGTTAACAAAATGCATTCATAAAAGCAGAACAATTTACATTTATGTACATATTGTACTGACATATAGCACAAAGCAATTTTCTCCAGCCCCATTTTATTCTCTGAAACTATTCTGGAGTCTGCCTTCATTTTATTCTCATCCCTTCCTAGCTCTGTTCTGGACATATGAATCTTTCGACTAAATATCTCTTTCATTTCTCAAATGTAGTCTTCACAGAAAGCATTTACTCCATTTTGAAATAAGGCAGAAAAATCTTATCCGACTTTCATGAACAAAATTTTTCTATTACTGCTTTCAGAATCTGACAAATTGTGAAATCAGTACTATCTATTTCTCTCCTTCTCAATGAATCGATATTTTAGGACTTTATTTTAGGAAGCAAAACCAAACATAACAAAAACATATTTAAGCACTTTTGCTTCTTCCACTCTGTGCATTATTTAACCAAATAATTGAAGTTTTTCTTGAAGTTCTTCTAGCAGTATTTTACTAAAAAATAAAATAACGTTTCAGAAATGCCAAACTAGTTGGTCTCTCATTTTTGATATATGCTTCTGAAACTAATGAAAATGAAAATGAAAGAGCATGGATGTTGGGAATCAAAGAGGAGCTGAAGTGGGTAGCTAATTCAGTTCCGTTCAGTTCAGTTGCTCAGTCGTGTCCGACTCTTTATGACCCCATGAATCGCAGCACACCAGGCCTCCCTGTCCATCACCAAATCCCGGAGTTCACTCAGACCCGCATCCATCGAGTCCGAGATGCCATCCAGTCATCTCATCCTCGGTCGTCCCCTTCTCCTCCTGCCCCCAATCCCTCCCAGCATCAAAGTCTTTTCCAGAGTTAACTCTTCGCATGAGATGGCCAAAGTACTAGAGTTTCAGCTTTAGCATTATTCCTTCCAAAGAAATCCCAGGTTGATCTCCTTCAGAATGGACTGGTTGGATCTCCTTGCAGTCCAAGGGACTCTCAAGAGTCTTCTCCAACACCACAGTTCAAAAGCATCAATCATTTGGTGCTCAGCCTTCTTCATAGTCCAACCCTCACATCCGTACATGATCACAGGAAAAACCATACCCCTGACTAGACAGACCTTAGTCGGCAAAGTAATGTCTCTGCTTTTGAATATGCTACCTAAGTTGGTCATAACTTTTCTTCCAAGGAGTAAGCATCTTTTACTTTCATGGCTGCAGTCAACATCTGCAGTGATTTTGGAGCCCCCCAAAAATAAAGTCTGACACAATTTCCACTGTTTATCCATCTATTTCCTGTGGAGTGATGGGAACGGATGCCATGATCTTCGTTTTCTGAATGTTGAGTTTTATGCCAACTTTTTCACTGTCCTCTTTTATTTTCATCAAGAGGCTTTTTGTAGTTATTTATAATAAATGAGGGTGCCCTACTGGCATATTTAACCCGTATCATCATGAGTGAAGGACATAGGTGATAACGAAAGGAGCACATCAAGAAATCTTAGGTGCAAGAAATCCAGAGGAAACCACTGGTCGAAGTGAAGTCTCATAATAAAGTCAGGCGAGGATTCAGGACAGCAGGAATATATATCAAAACCTGATGAAAAAGGAATACTCAAGATATAAATGTAAAAAAAATGTCTGTACAGAACTTACATGATGAAAACCATACCGTACTAATCAACATAATCAAAGATGATATAAATAAATGGAGAGATGAATCTTGTTTGCAGATTGGAAGAGTCTGCATACTAAAAGATGGCAATTCTCCCTAAAATGATATAACCAGTTTAATCTCTGTCACAGTCCCAGCGCGATGAGCAAATGCTACAGTACCATTTATTGAAAAGCCTTTCCTTCACTGAACTACTCTTGATCCTTTATAAAAAATCAGTTGGGCATATTTGTATGGCTGTATTTTGGAGTTTTCTGTCTTGTTCCCTTGATCTATGTTAGATAATAGGTTTATTATCAGAGGACTTATTCTTTTGATCTATCCCTCTGATAATCACATATAGTATTCATCATTATAACTGTAAGTTGTGCAGAAAGAATGACTCTAAACCTTACTTTCACAAGCAATATCAAAATTCACTTAATATGGTTGACACACTTAAAACTGTAAAAATATGCAAATCATAGAATAACACATCAGAGAAAATCTTTGCCTTCTAAGGTCTGGCATAGAGTTCTTAGACTTGAAACCCAAAGTACGATCCATAAAAGGAAAAATGATATATCACACTTTATCAAAATTAAAATTTTACTCTTTAGAAGACCTTGTTAAGAAAATTAAAAGATAGGCTTATAGCATAAGGAAAATTTTTTGTGAATAACATAACTCATAGAAGACTAGTATCTGGATTATATGAGGAATTCTCACATCAATAGTAACACAACAAATAATTCAATTAGAAAATGGGAAGGGACATGAAGAAACATTTCAGTTGAGAGGATCTAGAAGTGAAGTGAAGAAGTGAAGTGAAGTCACTCAGTCATGTCTGACTGTTTGCAACCACGTGGACTGTAGCCCACCAGGCTCCTCCATCCATGGGATTCTCCAGGCAAGAATACCGGAATGGATTACCATTTCCTTCTCCAGGGGATCTTCCTGTCCCAGGGATCAAACCCAGGTCTCCCACATTGCATGCAGATGCTTTAACCTCTGAGCCACCAGGGAAACCTGAGAGGATCTAAAGATGGCAACTAATTACAGTTTAAAATATTCAGCACTAACCTTTAGAGAAATGCATTGTGGTTAAAACCGCAATGAGAATTCTCTACAAACCTATCAGAATATCTAACATAAAATATAGTCACAACAGCAAATATTTTCAAGGATGCAGAGAAGTGGAATCATTTATACATTGCTGGTAAGAACATGTAAAGATACAATAATTCAGAAAATATTCATCAATTTCTTACAAAACTAAGTATATAACTACCCAGCAACTACACTTTTAGGTATTTATTTCAGAGAAGTACTACTTACTTATGTTGAAACAAAAATATGAATATGTATAGTAGTTTATTTTTAATAGCAAAAAATTGCAGTCAGCCCAGATGTCCTTCAGTGAGCAAATGGTTAAACAAACTGTTACATCCATCTTCCAAAATATTAACCCAAAATAAAGCAAATGAACACTTGTTACACTCAGCAACTTTAATAAATATCCAGAGAATTACTAAATGATAAAATTATTCTATCAATCTGAAAAGATTCATATGGTATGATTCCATTTATATAACATTCTTGAAATGACAAATTATAAAAATGGTAAACAAACCAGTGGTTGTCAGGAGTTACAAAAGACAAAGTTGAGAGAAAATGGATGTGGGTACAAAAGGGAAATTTTAGTGTTCCTGTGATGATGGAAATAGTCTTTATATTGACTGAATAGATTTCAGTAACCTGGTCATGAAATTATACTATTTTTTAAAAGACATTACCCATGGAGAATACTGGGAAAAGTGTACATAGTATCTCTCTGTATTATTTCTTACAATTGTCTGTGAATCTACGTTTATCTCAAGATGAAAAGCTTAGTCAAATATTAAAAATATATATCCAAAACAAGAAGATAGAATATAATTTATTTACACATTGAACACCCTTTTTGTAGAACATTTGAAGAACAGATTTCAACAGAACCCCACAATTCTATTTATCATCAGTTCAGTTCAGCTCAGTGGTTCAGTCATGTCCAACTCTTTGTGACCCCGTGAATTGCAACACGCCAGGCCTCCCTGTTCATCATCATCTCTCGGAGTTCACTCAGACTCATGTCCATTGAGTTCGTGATGCCATCCAGCCATCTCATCCTCGGTCATCTCCTTCTCCTTTTGCCCCCTATCCCTCCGAGCATCAGAGTCTTTTCCAATGAGTCAACTTTTCGCATGAGGTGGCCAAAGTACTGAAGTTTCAGCTTTAGCATCATTCCTTCCAAAGAACACCCAGGGTTGATCTCCTTCAGAATGGACTGGTTAGATCTCCTTGCAGTCCAAGGGACTCTCAAGAGTCTTCTCCAACACATAGGCTCAATCAAAGACAAGTATACAAGGTTAACTGCTGTTTCTTTCTTTAACATTATCTGGATGAGCCTTTCTCAGCGTTCTATTTGAGATACCTCAGAAGACTAGGAGGTTTATTTGTATAAGAAAGTGAAAATGTTAGTAGAGAGTGATTTCCAAACTTTTATTTAATTGAAACATAAAAGGAAGTTGATTAGCAATGGTGAAAGTAAGGCAAATCATACAGGCTAAAGACTGAAGACATTATCTGGACTGTCCAAGTATAGGGCGAAATTTCACTGTACAAGAATATCAGGTTGTAAGGTATTATTGCTTTATCAACACTAAGGGGAGCTCAAAAGTGCAAGTCACAGTGTTAAAATCCAGCTTAATTATGCTGAGTTGAACACATACCTCAGAAGGAAATAAGAGTGAAATAAAAACAGAAGAGAATTTTGAAATATGGGCCTAGGTTATTTAGCAGAAGTTATCTCGGTCAGGTCCCAGAGTCCAAAGGGCTGTATGTATCTGGAAGCTGAGCTTGGTATAGATAAATGACACTATCCATTTATAATTTAAAATTACAACAGTGATGATAATATTACTATTAACAGCAACTATCTTTAAATGAATGTTTAGTGTATATGAGGCATTGTGATAAATTAATGCCCTTAGTTCATATCGGTGACACTGTAATAAGTACCTACCTTTAATTCAGACCTATTATTGTAAGAGTAAAGAGCTATAGAGACCAACTTGCCTAAGGTGGAGGAATCAGTAGATTTGTAGAATCCCATAAGTAAACATTCTAATAGTTAGGAAATATAAAATCCAAGTTAGTCACTGTTTGTGATGAAAGTGGTTAAATGTTGGATATGTGCAGAAATATGGTCAACCACTGCCTTATTTTGCCTGCCCTTATTTCTATCATATATATAGCAAAAATCTTTATGGTTTTTAATTATGAAATTCAAGGAATGAGAAATAGGTCTTTTAAATTAGAATCGTGTGCTTATTTTAATGTGATGTACTAGTGATACAACTTTGAGAAAGACACAGATTCTCTGAATCCCAGTTTTCTTATGTGTCAAAGGATGTAATAGCACTTACACATTTGTTGAGATTATTCATGTAAATATTTAATTACCACTGTCACAACCACCATCATCATCTTTATTTATTCTTACCCTTTACATTATCTTCTTTTTATAACATCATACTTTCTATCAAGCATTGTAGCTTTAGATTAAATCCTATTGTCCTTTTAAAATTTCCTCTGTATAATTCAGTTCAGTTCAGTCCTTTAGTCATGTTTGACTCTTTGTGACCCCATGTACTACAGCATAGCAGATTTCCCTGTTCATCACCAACTCCTGGGTTGCTCAAACTCATGTCCATCGAGTCAGTGATGCCATCCAACCATCTTATCCTCTGTTGTCCCCTTCTTCTGCCTTCAATCTTTCCAAGCATCAGGGGCTTTTTCTCAATGAGTCAGTTCTTCGCGTCAGGTGGCCACAGTACTGGAGCTTCAGCTTCAGCATCAGTCCTTCCAATGAATATTAAGGACGCATTTCCTTTAGGATTGATTGGCTTGATCTTCTTGCAGTTTAAGAGACTCTCAAGAGTTTTCACTAACACCATAGTTCAAAAGCATCAATTCTTCAGTGCTCAGTTTTCTTTATGGTCCAACTTTCACATCTATACATGACTACCTTTGATGACATGGATCTTTGTTGGCAAAATTATGTCTATGCTTTTTAATATGTTGTCTAGATTTGTCATAGCTTTTCTTCTAAGGAGCAAGCATCTTTTAATTTCATGGCTGCAGTCACCAACTGCAGTATTTATGTCTATATATTTAGGTCCTCACTGATCATGAACAAAAATAGTCTCACATTTTTATATTATCATTCACTGAAAATATGAGTTTCCTAAAAGCAAAAATACCAACAACCTGGTATCCAAATGAAATATTAATTTGTTTTGAATTGTTACCACAGGAGTAGCACATTATTGAATATAATAATTAAGAGGCTGTCAAGACCTTGCATACTTCTTCTTTCCAGTTATAATCACTGATGTTCTGACTTCTAACATACAAGGATGGAGTGAAGACTGTTGATCTGATGATGAGATGAAAGGTCATAGAAACTAGTGATTTCTAGAGTCATTGTTTGGGAAATTGTTATGGTTTCTGCAGACCTGGAAGGTTTCTACTCAAAGTATCAGTTGAATATTTGCTTGTTGGTCATTCCAAAACTGCAGTACAATTGCTGGTGAGTAAAAAACAGGGAGCTGATGGACTGGATTTCAGGAAGCAGGGAATGTTCGAGAGTGACTGGCCATAGCAGCTTTGATTCACAAAACATGTAGCATGATTAAAAAAAAAATTGGGAAAAAGATTGAGACCATTATCTATTAAGGCAAAAAAGGGCTACAGACATCTATGGACTCCCGTTCCTTATATTTGTTGAAGCCTTTCCTAGTTTCTTTCTATTTTCTGTGGTAGACAACTATTTTAAAATGCTTTTCAGAATTTCATACACACACAAAAAAAAAACAGAATTTTTTTCTCAAATTCAGAATTCTTGCTATTTCCACTATAAAAATTTTACTTTAATGATACATCATTATTGTAGTAAGCAGAATAATGGTCCCCAAAGATTTCCACATCTTAATCCCCAGAATCTGTAATTATGCAACTTTATATGGGAAAAGGGACTTTGCTTATCCAACTAAGTCAAGGACTTGAGATGGGGGATTAAGTGGGATAAAGCAGATCTGCTTAACATATCCACAAAATGTTTATAAGGGGAGGAAAGAAAAGGAGACAAAAGAGTTAGCCAGAGAAGAAGATGCAATGGTGGAACAGAAGTAGATATGATGAAGAACTATGAGTCAAGGAATCAAGGCAGCAGCTAGATGCTGGGAAAAGGAAATAGATTTTCCTCTAGAGTCTCCAGAAAGAAAGTAATCCATTTTATAGTTCTGATTTCTGGATCTGAATGATAGTGCATTTATATTGTTAGAACACTGTTTGATAATCTTCTACAGCAGTGATGGAAAAATGATAGATTGTGGTATTTGGAGAAAGACAAAGCTGTAATACATATCTGAAAATATAGAAGTGACTATGGAATTGGCAATAGGCAGTAGTTGGTAGAGTTTTGAAGAAGACAATAGAAAAAATCTTAGTAATTTATGTATAAATCTGTATAAAATATACATATATGTGTATTTATATATGTATACACATATATAATAATATATGCAACTATTATATCCTATTCAGATTACAATAGGCACTAGACATTTCTCTATGTATTTTTCTATTTTCCCTAATACTTTAGTGAAATTATGTAGTGTGAGCATATATTTTAGCAATTTGAGTGCTGAATGCATGACAGGCAGGTTTCTAAGAACCTCATATATAAAAATATAAATGCAAATAATATATACATATATACTCTATATGTGTGAAATATATTTTAATGGATTTTATATATGTATATATGTATGCTTAGCAGCTCAGTCATGTATAAGTTTTTGTGACCCTATGGACTCTAGCCTGCCAGGCTCCTCTGTCCATGGAATTTTTTCAGGCAAGAATACTGGAGTGGGGTGTCATTTCCTCCTCCATGGAATCTACCCGACCCAGGAATCAAACCTGCATCTCCTGAGTCTCCTGCCTTGTAGGTGGATGCTTTACTGCTGAGCCATCGGGGAAGCCCCTTGTATATATATGTTCTGTGCTGAACTGAGTCGCTCAGTTGTGTCCAACTCTTTGTGACCCCATGGACTGTAGCCTGCCAGGTTTCTCTGTCCATGGGGATTCCTAAGGCAAGATTATTAGAGAGAGTTGTTATGCCCTCCTCCAGGGGATCTTCCCAACCCAGGAATGGAACCCAGGTCTACCTCATTACAGGTAGATTTTATCATCTTAGCTACCAGGGAAGCCGTGTATATGTCTATGTATATATATAATATATATACACACATATATAATTTATTTTACAGATAATTTGTTTATATGTAGATTTATTTTTCCCTCAACTCTGTGATAAAATGATTATTATATCCATATATTGCCTGAAGAAATTGGACTTAAGGGAATTGATCAATTTCAAGTCATTTCAAGTCATACAGTCAATTAGTACTGATATCAGAAAATGAACCTCTGTCTATTTGACTGCAGAGCTTGTGCTATCA
>SJYC01046993.1:0-31288 GCA_006408675.1 Madoqua kirkii | reverse complement strand
TCACCTGACTAGGAAGTTAGTAGGTTTTTTTTTAATAATAATGAAATAATAATCTTTTCATAGTAATAATGTAAAATGAAAAGACGCACTTAAAATAAGATTTAACCAATCTATTTTTTTTTTTGCTTTTTTCTTAAACATGGTATAATGCTTATCTTACAAGATTTCACTTTCCCTTCCCAAAAACAGTTTCAAGAAAAACTGATTTATGTCAATATTTTAAACAGAAATCTTTCACTACCCTAAGATTTTGATAAATGCAATATCTTATATATTTCCTACATTATAATACTTAATATTTAAAACAACACACTTGATATAAAACAATTTGACCTTTAAATTCATGGAGCATGCTCTTCTCCTTTAAATATTATATTCTCAAACCTTTCTAGCTTGAACTCATACTGAGAACTGAGAGAAATGATTGTATGTGTGATGACAGTTAAATTAAACCATAATAGTAACAGCTAAGTTACTTCAACTCTACATATTGATCAAAACTCATAAAAATCTTTATATCAGAACATCTGTAAACATGAGAGCAGATGAATATCAGAAGTTAAGTGGGATGTTGATAACAAGCTGCAATTTAGGGCAAAATTGATTATGTATTTTATACCATAATAAATGTATCATGTAAAAGTCACCTTCATCTCATGCCTAGATAACATCAGTCAAGTTTTGTATGTAACAGAACTTGAACTTTTTTTAATATTTATTTTTAATTGATTGATAGTCGCTTTACAATACTGGTTTGATTTCTGCCATACATCAACATGAATTAACCATAGGTGTACATATGTCTCCTCCTTCCTGACTCTCCCTCCCCTGCCCGTTCCCACCCCCTAGGTAACTGCGGATCCCCTGCCTGGGTTCCCTGAGTCATGCAGTGAGTTCCCATTGGCTGTCTATGTACACGTGTTAGCGTATATGCTTCCATGCTGCTCTTTCCATTCATCTCTCCCTCTTCTCCTGCACCCTTGTCCGCAAGTCTGTTCTCTATATCTGTGTCTCATTGCTGCTCTGAAGATGAGATCAGTACCGTACTTCTGGCTTCCCTGGTGGCTCAGATGGTAAAGCGTCTGCCTGCAGTGCGGGAGACCCCAGTTCGATCCCTGGATTGGGAAGATCCCCTGGAGAAGGAAATGGCAACCCACACCAGTACTCTTGCCTGGAAAATTCCATGGACTGAGGAGCCTGGGGGGCTACAGTCCATGGGGTCGCAAAGAATTGGACACAACTGAGTGACTCTAGATTCCATATATATGCATTAATACACTATATTTGTGAACCTAGAGCTTATTATACAGAGTGAAGTAATTCAGGAAGAGAGAACTTGATTTTAACAGAGAATCGAGAGAGTAGAAAATGATCTTGTATTCTGATTCTATGAAATTCTAGAAGGAAAAAGAAATTAGGAAGAAAATAGTCTTAGTTGGAATGAGTGCATCTATAAACAACAGATGAGAGGAATGAATTCATTCTTATCTCTAAAGAGTTTATTTGCACTTTGCATTGCTGAGAACACTTCCACTGATCCCTTGCAATCTAACTGGCGACATGGTCCTTTTTGGCACTAGTATTTTCTTTCAGGGTTCTAAGGTAATAAAATATCAAGGCCATCTTGGACTTCTTCAAGAATATTTTGGTCTTTTAAAAAGTACGACTCAATAATTTCTGCAGAAAACAAATGAACAAACAAAACAAGGTTCCATTTATTTCGAGTTGGTGCTCAGGACTGGGAGAGAAACAAAACTTTGGTTCAGCTACAAATTATATTATTTTCAGATTGCAGCAAATTAGAGCCACTTGTTATGAGTTTTAATTCACAGTTCAGATTTGGCATTTATACATACAGGGACGTTTTGGAGACAAATTCTGATGGTGATTTTAAAGAGTATTTCCAGGTCTTTACTGAACATTTTCACATATAAATGGACTGTGCTAATGTGTTTGACTAAGAGTTACAATTGGAATTGTTCTGAGATCCATTCTGCTGCTGCGCAAATAGATAGAGCTTAGGTGTCTTTATGTTCCACTAAATATTGCTGGTAAAATTCCTTGTGTTATTAACATATTATAAAATAAAATTTGCTTCTGAGTCCACTAGATTCAAGAAACATAAAAACTGCGCTACTTCAGATTTAATTGACCACAGGGTTAGTCTGCACTGTTAAAAATCTGAATTATAGAGGAGTTTAAAAGAAATGCTGCTTTTTCACTCTACTGCAGGTCCCTAATAGATTATTAAAGGGAATGGATATAAATAATTTGTTGTGAGCCCTGCGGTAATAATGTCCTTGGGTGTGTGCCATGAAACTACCTTATAAATAAGGTCATTATAAAATAAGGTGCTTTTGGTGACTTAAAATTAAATGTTCCGACTAGTATCCAAGACAAATATGTCCCATTTCCTGTCTGTAGTTAACAGAATTACTGTTGTGTTTCCCTGATATTTGGCATCTGAAATTTCTCTTTCTTTTACACAGATCTTTCAAACACATCTTGTTCAGTTTCTTAAGCCTTTTTCTCCCAGATAGTGGATACATTTATTTCAACCTAGATCTGATACAATGATCACAAATATTAAAATGTGTGTTATCTAAATTAATAATGTTATACTGTGCAACCTGGGCTTCCCAGGGGGCCACTAATAGTAAAGAACCTGCCTGCCAATGCAGGAGACATAGAAGACACAGGTTTGATTCCTGGGTCAGGAAGATCACCTGAAAGAGAACATAACATAGCGACTCGCTCCAGTGTTCTTGCCTGGAGAGTCTCATGGACAGAAGAGCCTGGCAGGCTATAGTCCATAGGGTCACAAAAGAGTCAGACACAGCTGAAGTGACTTTATTTGAGCACACGGCTAGCACAGTACTTTATTTAAGCCCCCCAAATAAAAGAAAAAAAAAAGTGAAACCAACTATACAGTCTGGATCCCTTCTTCACAAAGAGAAGTGCCAGACCCAGAATCTTCCCAGCTCCTCAGTTAGACTCGAAGCTCTGGTTTCAGCTCACCTTCAGATCCAAGGCTCAGGACCTAAGTGTCACCAAAGAAAAGGAACATGAAACAGGAAAGATGAGATTTGTCTTTGAAGTCACTTTCTTGTACTCCAATGCTAAAAGTCCTAAATAGTGAACAATTCCTGTTGTTGTTGAACTGTACATTCTTTCTTGGTGCATTTTATGCCAGAGAGCATCACTGCTCTGCTAAAGCGTTGAACATGCTCACTCCAAATCTGCTGTGACTTGTTCTCATCAGGTTTAAGCACATAATCTGAAGATGGGACATTTCAGTCACCTGCTTTATATAAACTTTCTGAGAGTCAGTAAGGGACAGGCTCGCTTTTCCTCTTACCCATAAGAAGTTGGGATTTTTTTTTTTTTTTTTGCTTCAGTTTTTGCAGCTCCAATGTGGTGCTCTTTGAAACACAACTTATCACTTATACTCCTGTGAGGGAGCAAAGATGTGATAAGATAAAAGAAATGAAGCTTGGAGTTATCTTTCTAATCCTCATACCTGGGATTACTTTCAAGAGTGTTTGCTCTTATCTCAGGGGAAATTCTTCTTCCCTTGGACTACAACAGTTCTGGCAAAGTGTTTTAGAAAACATGGTATACTGTTTGTGAAGATAACAAAAAGTATCCATCTTTTGAGAGTCTCTTACATAGAATAATGTATCAAATATATTTATTTATTCTTTTAGCCTGTTCTGGACCCCTGCTCCTTTCCCAAAGACAAAGTGTCAAGGGAGAACAAAGAAATTTTTCTTCTCTTTGCTCAAAGGATTGTCTGAGGTGGGGCTCTCATCACAGTTTTCAGAGTCCAATCAGGCTTTGTTTTCTGTGTCCATAAGTGATTGCCAGTCAAGTGCGATTGTCTCATTAAAAAGGCCATCAGTTGATCACTTATCCCATTAAGCACATTTTTAAGCTTATCTTGCCTTAAGGTATTATATAGAAAGAAATGAACATATAGGTTATCTGCAGCCTAAATATTTCAGACAAAAGTCAGCTTTACCATGAAGGAGAGTGATATCCAAAGCGACTGAAATGATATGCTCATTTACTGCTCTTAAAAAGAACAAAGTTTGATATAAATACCATACTACTCCAAGTAGCAATAGAGAAAAAAACAAAACAGTTAAAACAAACAAACAATATTTCCTCAAAAACAAGCAATCGGAAGCAAAGTTATTAAGAGTTTCAAGGGCAGAGCATGTGTGTGTTTCAGTGCTGAAAAGAATAAAAGGTTCTCACAGCTGGAGCACAGTTCTGTTGTAATCAACAGAAGAACACATGTAGGAAGTTAGAGTGGGGTTTTCATTTCTGGGAACACATGTTTTGTTATTTTTAGAAGATTTTAAACTTAATATCATGTGTATATGCAAAAATCAGAATTCTTACAAATTTTTTTTCTTAAAGGTCAAATTTGTGCTGTGCTAAGTAATTTCAGTTGTATCTGCCTCTTTATGACCCTGTAGACTTTTGCCTGCCAGGCTCCTCTGTCCATGGCATTCTCCAGGCAAGAAATACTGCAGGGGGTTGCCATGTCCCCTCCAGGGGATCTTCCCGTCCCAGGGACTGAACCCAAGTCTCTTAAGTCTCCTGCATTGGCAGGTGGATCCTTTACTTCTAGTGCCACCAGGGAAGCCCAAGTTCAAACCTACATTCTTCCAAGTTGCATCACCATTGCTAGATTTGATTGAAAGCTTTGGAGAAACTAAGAATTAAATGTCAAATAAAGACTTCCCCTAGTCTTCCCAGATTTCTATAGAAAAATTAAAGGAAAAATATTGCTTATGTCCATTAGAAATAGTTAGAAGACCATCCCATCTTCTGAGGTGTTGATTTGTTTCTTATGAGTTAAATATATCTTTATTTTTTACGTTAAGAGATATCTGAAATGCCTTTGCTAGTAATTTAAATTGTACTTATTTTGAATGAAGCCTAAAATTTAACTTGCTGTTTCACAACCAAACAGCATTGATTCTGTCCAATATAATTTAGAGATATTAATGTGCTTGCTATTATTTTGTTTAGGCTTCATTTTGCTATCTTATCAGTGCTGATTTCACACTAATTGATATTTTGCCAAAAATTATACCTCAACATTTATGTAGATCTTGAGTGAAGAATATAAAAGTGCTTCTAAACTCCAAATGCTTTCCTTTATAGAACTTTCAGGAAAGTGCATTACTCAAATTATATATAGAGAGAAATATGCATAGGAATTTACTTTATTCTTCTTTACAAATTTAAGATGAACCAAATTACCTTAAATATGACTTACAGAAAAGTAGAGGGGGAAAAAAATAACACAAATGTGAATTACCTAAGATGTGTAACTTTCCATTCAGTAAATAGTAAGTAGTTCTTCCTGTTGAGTACTATACTGCCTGCCATAGACAGAAGGGAAAAAGAATGAGATGACCCTTGACGTTTAAGAGCAAATCAATAAGGAAAAGACACACGCACAAGTTATCTACAAATGAAAGGAAATGTTCCTCAAAATGAACTGCTAAGGTAGCAAGTGCTTGAAAAAGTAGAACAGGATCTGTTAACCCTGGGCCTTGTCGTCCAGGCCTAGAAAATGTGAACTGGCCTTGAAATGATGGATGACCGGGGCAGGAAGGAACGTGAGGAAAGCCATTCATGGCCAGGAGGGTTCTGTGGGGCAGATGCTGCAATGAACTTTTATTCCAGATGTGCATTAAAAATGAATGACAGGTGGGCAGCTCAGGACCAGGCAGGGAGAGAAACTGAGCTAGAACATGGTGGCAAAGCCTCTCCCAGCTCAGCAGGAGGATGGGCCAGCCAGGCTTCCCCATAAGAGAATCCTGAATTGGCCAAAGTGGACCTTTCTACACTTTCTTGATTGGTCCTCAGGAGTGAGAGAGCTTTCCTTTGGCCTTGGTGGTCTTTGGAAACGGAGGCTGATGGATCCTTAAGTTGCTGAGACCTGAGGGTGTCTGTCGACGATCTTACCCTTAGCTGAGTACACAATCCTTACCTACAGCAAGATGGGGACTGTTCACGTCCACATCTGCTAATCTTTCCTTGTATGAGAAAGAGCACAAGCAAAACGCTGCAGGAGAGAATCAGCAAGGTGGTGTTTGAGGGTGAGAGTCCCTAGTAAGGACCTCCTGGAGGTGAGGGTCACTGCTGCTGCTGCTGAAGAGATAGGAGGGCGTCGTGGGAGGAGCTCGAGTGCCTGCCTGAGAATCTTGTCTTCAGGAGGGAAGCCACGTGAAATAAACAAGAGTGTGCTGCTTTTCCTTTCTAAAGGCAGCACTTGAGAAAGATGCCAGGTACCCTTTTACAGTCTCTGTGTCTGTTAGGGAAAAGTGGGGAGATGGGGGAAACAAGATGATTATTCTCTTGAAAATGATTCTTGAGTTTAGATATTAAAGGTAGAATCTTAAGAGCAAAATCATCCCACATCAGTAAAATACTTCAGCAAAATGTTCCTTGAACAAATGTGTTTGTGCGAAAGAGGCCATCAACTAAACATTATTAGAAACAATTAATGTTCATGTCTGGGGTGTATCTTATCATTGGCACATTCTTATCTGTTCAATTAATCTGTTTATTTTCCATTTCTGAATATCCACTAAGTTCCAAAGGTGAATGAAATGGGCTCCCTGTTGTGAATAGCTCACGATGTAATCATGGAGATTAAAACCAAAAACAGATAACTTGTATGTGTTGGTCGCTCAGTCGTGTCCAACTCTTTGTGACCTCATGGGCTTTAGCCTGCCAAGCTTCTCTGTCCATGGAATTTTCCAGGCAAGAATTCTGGAATAGGTTGCCATTCCCTTCTCCAGGGCATGCTTCCCAACCCAGGGATCAAACTCAGGTCTCTTGCATTGCAGGAAGATTCTTTACCCTCTGAGCTACCTGGGAAGCCCAAGAAAACTTGTAACAGAGTATTCTCAGCCCTGGAGAGAAGCAAGGAGAAAATGCTGGGAATCCACAGAGAAGAATGGGAACCCTTTCCTTGGAAGTAGCTGAGAGCTTTTTGTTCCATGATAAAGTGATGAGGAAACATTGAAAGCAGATTATATTTTTATAATCTGCATTTATATTTTATAAAGCAGCATTTATATTTTAGAAAGGTTACCTGGTGACCGTTAGAATGTAGAACAAAGCCTGCTGAGACTGGAAGTAGAAAATCAATTAGGGAAGGTATTACAAGAGCTTTGATGGTAAAAGCTGGGAAAGATGAAAGTATGATTAATTGAGCACTTACTGTACACCCAGCTCTGTTCTAAATTATATATATGTGTGTGTGTGTATACTCACATATGCATATACATATGTATTTATATGCAACTAAATTTTCATAACAAAGCTTAAACAAGTGAATGATAGGTTATTTGCATTTTGTCTATAATTATGCCAATTCATTGTTGATTTATAACATTGGCAAGCTCAGGCAATTAGGAACTGTGATGGACTGACATTTGTAAATGTAGCAATTTTAATATTATTAAAGAATGAAATCTTGTCATTTGTGACAAATTGGGTGGACCTAGAGGGTATTATGGAGAAGGAAATGGCAACCACTCTAGTGTTCTTGCCTGGAGAATCCCAGGGATGGGGGAGCCTGGTGGGCTGCCTTCTATGCGGTCACACAGTGTCAGACATGACTGAAGCGACTTAGCAGCAGCAGCAGCACAGGGTATTAAGCTAAGTGTTATGTCAGAGAAAGAGATATTCTGAATAATTTCATTTATGTGTGGAGTCTAAAAAAACAAAACAAATAAACAAATATAAAATGGAAATAGTTACAGATACAGAGAACAAACAGGTGGTTGACAGAGAGGAGAGGATGGAGGGAGAAAATAAGTAGGTGAGGGAGATTAAGAGGTACAAACTTCCAGTTGCAAAGCAAATGGGTCAGGGTATGAAATGCACATTGTGGGGAATATACCGAATAATTTTGTAGCATGTTGGTATGGTGACACATGGTAACTAGACTTAGGATGGTAAATATTTTGAAATGTGTGAAAGTATTGAATTACTGTGTTATGTGAGAAAAACTAACATAGTATTGTAGGTCAATTACACATCACAAACAAATTCATAGAAAAAGAGATCAAGATCTGTGGTTAACAGAGAAAGAGGGTGAGGGGAGGGGGGATGAAATTCACAGATGTCCATTTAAATGATAAATAAATACTAGGGATGTTGTATGCAATATGATAAATAAAATTAACATTGCAGTCTGTTCTATATGAAAGTTGTAAAGAGAGTAAGTTCTAAGAGTTCTAATCACAGGGGAAAATTACTTTTTTTCCTGTTTCTTTAATTGTGTATACATATCAGATGATAGGTATTCACTGAACATATTGTGGTAATCATTTCATGATGTGAGTCAAATCACTGTTACTCACCTTAAACTTATACAGTACCATACATCAGTTAAAACAAAACAAAACTGAAAGAAAAAAATTGAGTATAGCAGTTTAAAAGAGTAATGAGAAATGATTCCTTATATAATGATATTTACTTGACCAAGTAAATCCTTTAAATCATACAATATTTTAGAAAAAAAAAATAAGTGAGTCTTTTTGAAGACAGTTGATCAGGAAGTTCTTTAAGAGGTAAAAATTAATTGTCTTGTTTCTTTCACTGTGCATGTGTGCTAAGTCAGTTCAGTCATGTCCGACTCTTTGTGGCCCTATGGACTATAGCCCACCAAGCTCCTTTGTCTATGGGATTCTCCAGGCATGAATACTGGAGTGGGTTGTCAAGCACTTCTCCAGGGGATCTTCCTGTCCCAGGGATCAGCCAATTCATTGTTGATTTATAACATTGGCAAGCTCAGGCAATTAGGAACTGTGATGGACTGACATTTGTAAATGTAGCAATTTTAATATTATTAAAGAATGAAATCTTGTCATTTGTGACAAATTGGGTGGACCTAGAGGGTATTATGGAGAAGGAAATGGCAACCACTCTAGTGTTCTTGCCTGGAGAATCCCAGGGATGGGGGAGCCTGGTGGGCTGCCTTCTATGCGGTCACACAGTGTCAGACATGACTGAAGCGACTTAGCAGCAGCAGCAGCACAGGGTATTAAGCTAAGTGTTATGTCAGAGAAAGAGATATTCTGAATAATTTCATTTATGTGTGGAGTCTAAAAAAACAAAACAAATAAACAAATATAAAATGGAAATAGTTACAGATACAGAGAACAAACAGGTGGTTGACAGAGAGGAGAGGATGGAGGGAGAAAATAAGTAGGTGAGGGAGATTAAGAGGTACAAACTTCCAGTTGCAAAGCAAATGGGTCAGGGTATGAAATGCACATTGTGGGGAATATACCGAATAATTTTGTAGCATGTTGGTATGGTGACACATGGTAACTAGACTTAGGATGGTAAATATTTTGAAATGTGTGAAAGTATTGAATTACTGTGTTATGTGAGAAAAACTAACATAGTATTGTAGGTCAATTACACATCACAAACAAATTCATAGAAAAAGAGATCAAGATCTGTGGTTAACAGAGAAAGAGGGTGAGGGGAGGGGGGATGAAATTCACAGATGTCCATTTAAATGATAAATAAATACTAGGGATGTTGTATGCAATATGATAAATAAAATTAACATTGCAGTCTGTTCTATATGAAAGTTGTAAAGAGAGTAAGTTCTAAGAGTTCTAATCACAGGGGAAAATTACTTTTTTTCCTGTTTCTTTAATTGTGTATACATATCAGATGATAGGTATTCACTGAACATATTGTGGTAATCATTTCATGATGTGAGTCAAATCACCGTTACTCACCTTAAACTTATACAGTACCATACATCAGTTAAAACAAAACAAAACTGAAAGAAAAAAATTGAGTATAGCAGTTTAAAAGAGTAATGAGAAATGATTCCTTATATAATGATATTTACTTGACCAAGTAAATCCTTTAAATCATACAATATTTTAGAAAAAAAAAATAAGTGAGTCTTTTTGAAGACAGTTGATCAGGAGTTCTTTAAGAGGTAAAAATTAATTGTCTTGTTTCTTTCACTGTGCATGTGTGCTAAGTCAGTTCAGTCATGTCCGACTCTTTGTGGCCCTATGGACTATAGCCCACCAAGCTCCTTTGTCTATGGGATTCTCCAGGCATGAATACTGGAGTGGGTTGTCAAGCACTTCTCCAGGGGATCTTCCTGTCCCAGGGATCGAACCGGTGTCTCATGTCTCATGCATCGGCTGGTGGGTTCTTTACCACTAGCACCACCTGGAAAGTCATTTTTTCGCTGTACTTCTGTTTATTCGGGCAGCATTTAATTAGGCTGTAAAAATCATTTGTTGCATATCTACATGTGTATACTCCAAAAACTTGAGGAAAGATACAAAGAAGATAGAAAGATCCAAGACCATAGCATCCCGTCCACCTCAATATGCTTGAACAGTAATATATAGAATGTTAATATACTTACTTATAGAAGGAAAAAATAGCCTAGGAAAAACAGCCTTAATGTATGGATAACCACTGACATAGTAACAACCAATATCTGGGTTGCTCTGTGAAAGAGAGAGAGAGAGAGAGAGAGAGAGAGAGAGAGAGTGTGTTCAGTCTTGATCAAAAGAGGGAAGGAAGGATAAAAGAAAGAACACAAAATGTATTAGCATTTATAGAGAATCTAAACATATATTGTAATACCCATTCACTTCATCAATCATCACTTACCCCTTCATTGCATTTGTCCCTAACACGATACTGATGTATGTATCTGTATGTGTGCAGCTATGCATGCATGCACTTTTAGTTCATTTATAGTATGTATGTATATTTGCTGTTCCTCTTCTGCTCTTCCACTGATTAGAAAGTAAACTCCTGGAGCCTGAGTTTTTCCATGTTCCAGACTGTCTTCCTTTATTGAAAATAGTATCTGGCACATGCTAGATAATCAGTATTGATTAGATGCTGAAAGAATGAGATACCCATATTATCTCATTTTATCTCATACTCAGGGAAAGAAGCAGTCTTTTTCTTCCTTATATCTAATTACACTGAGGTTCAGAGAAGTTGAGTTGCTTGCTCAAGATCTCTATGGAGCTAGTTTTTGAAACCAAGTTCGAAAGCCCACATTCTTCGTGTTCTAAAGCAATGCCTTCTAAGATGTTAAACAATCATGCTCCATTGGACTTTTCTTAAAATGATGTGATTTTGTGTGATAATGAGACATCCAGTGGAGTGATGGTGTGCCAGCTGAAAAATCTTTAAAGATAAATTTATGCTTTATAGCATCTTTATTAAAAAAAATCCCTCAAAAGTTAATTGGAAATATGCACCTTCAATTTTGTGACAAATAATAATGAAAATAAATTTAAAAGTTGTAATGTAATAAGTATACCTACACCAAACTTTTTGTCATATTTAGAATAATCATAGAAAACATTGAGTTTTGAATTGTATAAAGTCAATGTTATTTATTACCATTTTTGTGATAAAACATAATCAACTGGTAAGAAAAAGAGATCAAGGATTTTTTTATGTTCATTGTTTTTGACATCCTGAGCAAGTCAGTTTATTTATTATCCCTTTCCATGACTACCACAAAGTGAAAATACTTGACTGGTATCTCTTAGATGTTAGAGAACAAACAAGACTCCTATGAATCGAACAGAGGCTGATGAATTAAGTTATGAACTCTTTTGAAAATCACAAAAGACAGATGCCCAAATGTACCTGTCTATGATCACCTTGTGTTTTACCAAACTTTTGGTTTGGTAGTAATCGCATGAGATGAATGGATCTTAAGGCCACTGGTCAGTACAGTAAGATGGTCCTGGGGAATCAATAGGATGAATCATGGTTAATTTATTTTTCACATATAACCATGAATTGAATTTCTGAAAGCTATATTTCTGTATTTACTTATATTTCCCCCAACTTGTTGGAATCATTCCAATTAATAGTGATCAGGATACTCATAAGTTTTAAATTAATTCCATAGTTGTTAGTAGGGCTAATGAAGCAGAAGAGATAAAGCTGTGTCATGCATGTGTACAATTAAAAGGCTTCATGTCTACTTCCTCGTTCTAATAAAAGAAAAGATATATACTCGTTTACACGATGTCTAATGCCTCACAAGTACTTGCACATAGTCACTAAAGAATATTAGATTCCATTAGTTTATATTATGCAACTGTCTTGCTGCATATTATTTTTTATCATTGTCCATTAATTCTGATAGAGTTTCTCTGCCTTTATTAAAGATTTAGTATTTCCTTTTCACTGAAAGTATCTTGCTCACTTGGGTTTGTGTATACACATACACACATATGTAACTTTTACATCTTCTCTTTCTTCCCTGCCTGTGCTCTTCCTCTCTTGCTCCTTATCAGATGACAATTGCATCTAGGATTTCTCCTTAGAATATTTTTTGAATTTACAAAGCATCATTGGTATTTGCCATGCCTGTTTCTGTAATTCCATTAACATCTGTAACCTAAGCGATGTTGTATATGTAAGCATGTTTCTACCTGTCTATATTCATAAATCTATAACAAAACAATTTTATTTGAAACCATTTTTACACTTTCTACTAAATATGTTTAGCTCAGAAATTCCTTTTTTATGACACTTGCAAGTCGGACCCAGTTTTGCTCCAAAAAACTGGATTTATTGCATTTCTTACCTAATTTCTGCTAACATTTTCAACGAAGAGATATCCGCCTCCCTCCTTCACATGGTTAAGAATATTGGAATCTCAGTGAATCTTGTTGTTGCTGCTGCTTTATTTCAACTAATGCATAATCTGCTAACAATACTTGGCCATTTGAAACATCACAGAAATTGATATCATGCAAATTCCCTCACTTAAATTTTAGTCTGTGGTACCAATCCAATAGATTTAAGGCAACACACACACATACACACACACACACACACACACACACACACACACACACACACAGGGTATTGTACTTGATCCCCTATCCCATAGCTCAGAGACCAGATCATTTGATATTTTACCTCTTTGTGACCCAGTTTTTTCATTTGTAAAATGTTGATAATAAAAATTACCCACTTTATTAAATTATGAGCACTTAATAAATATGGAAAACAACTAATATCAAGCCTGACCTGTGTCTAATATTAGTCCTTACTGTTTTGATTGCATAATTGCTGGAATCTTTAATTTTTCAGAAACAAAAGTGTATTTTCACCAAGAAATAATAGTTTGGCATTCAAGTTATTTGTGAAAGTTCAGATTATTCTGCTTGGTTGAAAGAATAAATGGTAATTTTTATTTCCTGGCATCATCATGAATGATGTCAGAGGTATGAGTTTCTATTACAGTAAATGATGCTAATTATTTATATTTTTCACACCTTACCCACTTCCTTTCCCAAGTCAAAAAGAATATATATATATATATATATATTCCAAAAGTGATTGTATTATATGCTTTAATTTGTAACTGCGATATCTTTGCTTCCATTTGACCATCATAATTAGGAAGGGGCATTATATGGTTGGAGTTTCCCAGCTGATACTAGTGTTAAAGAACCTGCTTGCCAATGCAGGAGATGTGAGAGACACAGGTTCGATCCCTGGGTCAGGAAGATCCCCTGGAGGAGGGCTTGGCCACCCACTCCAGTATTCTTGCCTGGAGAATCCAATGGACAGAGGAGACAGGCTAGCTACAGTCTTTAGCGTTGCAAAGAGCTGGACACAAGTGAAGCGACTTACTCAGCACAGCACATTATGTGGTTAGAGGCAGGGGAAAAGGGAAAGTGAATGTGTTAGTTGCTTACTCGTGTCCAACTTGTTGCAGCCCCATGAACTGTAGCTCTCTAGGCTCCTCTGTCCATGAAATTTTCCAGGCAAGAGTACTGGAGTGGGTTGCCATTTCTTTTTCCAGAGGTAGAGGTAGTGGAGGGATCCAAAAAAAAAAAAAGTTGACCCTGCATTGCTGACTACCTATGCTGCAGATGTGAAAGATCTGAAAAACAAAATGATACAGTGTGTTAACTCGTCAAGCCCTAAAGGAGCTCACCCTTTCAAGATCAGGTATCAGATGCAATAGTGTGTCTTTCCCCTCATGCCTCTCTCACTTTAAGCACAAAAATATGTGCCTTAGCTCCAAGGGAGGACGCCTTTTCTCAAGGTGGCATTCTGCATAGCTGTTGACTCCAATACATTTCTACACCTATTTTAGACAGAGAATTCTGTGCGTTTCTGAGATGCTGGTCTCTGAACTATAGGATGGGGAATCAGGTACCATATCCTGCACGTGTGTGTGTGTGCTCTTGAACCTATTGCATTGGTCCTACAGAACTAAAACTCCAGATGTAACTCACTGAATAAGTTAAGTGTCAGAAATTATCAAAGTTTTCTATACATTTTTGATTAGTAGTCATTTCCCTATGGTGGTATATCACACAGTGACTTTTGTTTATTATAGTGTTTTACTATCTGTTTTATTTCTTTACATTTATTTAGAAAAACGAAAAGTGAAGTTACTTTACATAGCAATTCCCAATCCAGATTTTAAAATGACATCGATTTCTTTTTTCTCCTCTCTCCTTGAAGACTAAAATCAGATAGCAGGTTTATCATTTCAGAAAATTTTCTGTTTTGGATTGACTTTGGACGGGATTGCATGGTAGCATGATTCTAGGAGCCGTGACTACCCAAGTAACAGACTAATTGATAGATTAACATTGCCACAACATAAGTGCAAAATAAATACAGCAGCTGTGGGAGACAAGTCAGTTTAGATTTGATAGGTCTCTAAAGTTATGGCAGTGCAACCACTTCCCCTAAAAATTTTATGCCTGAAACCACCAAGAATCACCCTGCTCTTTCTAAGCCTGCCTCCAACAGTTTTTCTGTCTAGTTTCATTCATTTAGCCACAATAACCTTCACTCCGCTTCAAGGCTGCCCTGAGGCGTCCTATATCCAGCTTGTGTCAGGGTGTCTTGATGCACTTCTAAGCGTGAAGTCTTGCAGTTTCCTGGAAGCTTGGCAAAGACAGCCGCGGGTTATTAGATGAAACGGACCGCAATACCTATAGTAAGTGTTCAAATTCCATCCCTTCTCCAAAAGCGTGTGTGCCCCTAGGCAAGAACCCAATTTGCTCCCCCTAGGGCCAGCTTTGAACAAGTCCTCTTTTCCCTCCATGCTTGAATTGGAATGTTGTTGGCACCACAGAATCTGCAATAACATTGCATCTCTTGAGAGATCGTATGCCGTTATTAAAAACAACTACAATCTATATATAACTACTGTTAAGTCAGTCAGATTTCTCCTTTAAATAAAATCATCGTATGGGACGGAGGTGGAATTCAAAGTTTCATTTTGCCCACATTTTAGTGAGTTATGTGAAGGGGAGTGAACAGGTTACACATTTAGATTTAATTCTGTATTTCTAGCCAGCAGTTACACTGGAAAAATGTAAGCACTAGGTTTCAGAACTATCTGCAATTCAAGATGCTCTATAAAACGTGTTCTCTTTAATGAGCTCTGCATTCCATCCACTGTTGAACTATACATCAGCTGCATGCCCCTTCCTTTCAACATTCAAACTGTTTAGCTCCAACTAATAGGTGCATTATAAAGAATCTTGCTACAAATATGAACGAAGACATCATAGCTATATGCATTTCTGCCTATGCTCACACTTTTTAAAAAGCTCCTAAGAGAAATCTTTGCAACGATAAACTGTAACCCTTTTTGTGCAGTATTTGCTAATGGAGAAAGACATGAAGTGTGTGTATGCTTTTTTTTTTTCTCTCTATACATAAATACAGCATCAAGATGCTATTGAGTAGGGAAAAAGCAGGAGGAGCTGGAATAACCACTATATGGTAATGGACATAGGGTATTAATAAACTGTTTCACTTCCTGCATGCCTTTGAATGTTTCTGTTGAAAAAGAATGAAAATAATCTTTAATTTTTTAAATTTAATCATGGCGCTGTAACAGTGCTTTGAAAACAGTGATGTCTATTGTTAGAGAGTGCTTTGAAGGAAGTTTGAAACACTACAAAGATAAATTAACAGAGAAACAGTAATCTTAAGAGAAGAATTTAAAAGGCATTTTTTGTATTACCTTCTGTTTCAAATGATTTTCAATCCCTTTATTTAAAAGAGTGTTACCTCTTTACTAAAAAGGAGAAAGGTATTTGAACTCCAGAGTAAAATCTACCTATTTTTTTTCTATTAAGAAAGAAAGAAAAAGAGAAGAGGAGAGAAAGAAAATCATTCTCTTAAAGAGACACTTTTTAAAAAGCTCTCTAATTGTATTCCTAATAGAGAATTCTAAAATGGTCTATGATAGATAATTCATATATAATATGAACAGAGAATCATGTTGACTCTTTTTCATGTGGAAACACTGATACTTATACGTCATGTCTCTTTTAAACAAAAATTTTCTTCTTGCTGTTCTAAATAGATTCACGCACACTCTCTCTCTCACATATACACACACTCACATAAATTTTGTCTATTGTAGAACATATTGGTTAGATAAATTCTTCACAAAAATGACAGCATTAAAGGTAATTTTTAAGATTCTTGGTGGCATGAAACAATTTAGATTTTATTTCCATAAAACCATTCAAATTTTACATAATGGGAACAAAATATGTAAATTAAACCAGTCTATGGGCTTATTACTAAAATGTTATGTTTTGTTCCTTTTTATTTTAGCACATTGATGTGTGATACTCTCTTCTGGACTTTGTACATTTTTAGATAGGGTTTACATTATTTGTTTTATTTTGAATTTTGCAACTTGAAGGTCTTTTACAGGATTGTGTATATGAGACAACTATAAATGTTAATAAATCTGCCAGTAATATGCTTCCCTGGTGGCTCAGACAGTATAGAGTCTTCCTGCAACACAGGAGACCTGGGTTCAATCCCTGGGTTGGGAAGATCTCCTGGAGAAGGAAATGGCAACCCACTCTAGTATTCTTGCCTGGAGAATCCCATGGACAGAGGAGCCTGGTAAGCTATAGTTTACAGGGTCACAAAAAGTTGGATACAAATGAGTAACTAACATTTTCAGTTTCAGTATGCATATTGAGTTTATTATATATATGGTAGAAATTTAGTTCTCTTCGATTTTAAAATAAACCCAGATTTAGTGATTAACACTAAATTTCTTTGGAATTTATATCTGTGTACACATATTTATATACACATACATATATAGTCATATTGTTATTCTCATGAAAAAAATTGGCAGTTGTTATACAAGTAACTTATGAAGCATATAAGCTAATCATTTTCCCTTCATTATGCATAAATTGGCTGTGCAATTTTGCTATGTAAACATAACCTTCAATGTAATCTTATAGCCTTTCAAATAGTTTCTGCACTCAAAAAGAAAGTCTTGAATTATATTGTATATGTTACCAATATTGGCTTCCCTGCAAGGTTGAGCAAACAGAAAATAAAATGAAAACATCTGCAGAAAGTGATCCCAGTATGAAATATTGCCATAACATTTCATTCGAATCAAAATCACTGTTTACTTTCAATATTAAGACCTGTAGTAGGTAAGACTGCTGGCTGAAAATTAAAAGCTAATCTATGGAAAATTGTAGTCAAGGGATGTGTCGTCTACATTTGAACATTTGTTAAATAAATAATGAAACATAAGAAAGAAACCAAACCCTTCCAGAAACCCTTGGATTTTATTTATATTTTGGTGCCCAGACCAGAGGCTCCTACTCTCATATGCTGATTTGGCTGCCCCTGCCTTAGCTGATGCCCACCAACACGCGAGTTATTGTTCTTAAAGAGCTTGGAGATGCCTTTAGTGGGAAAGTTGATTTTATATCACCCAACTCTGTGTGTTTTGCGAAGTACTACTCATTTGGCTTTTTGAATTCCTTTTATTTCACAACAAAACTACTGTAAATCCTGTTCCAGTTCCCACTGCAATTTGATGAATTACCTTCTCGGGATTTCATTATAAATGTGTTGTAAAGGGCTACTGCAGAGACTGAGGTGTTTTGAAATAACAAATAGGTACATTTGAGAAGCTGTACATCTAAACAGCTTGAGGTCTTAATGTTCCATGGAGTGGTTCCTAGATCATCTGCTCTATTAATATTAGGCAGAGTAATGTTATTATTAATACAAAGCACAGTGCTTTGCCACTGGAGAAGAATTCCACCTTGTGTATATGATGGACCCATCATCTAAGAAAACCACAGAATTCAGTGAAGCCTGGTTTTTGATTAAAGGCAATGAGGCTTGGCTTCTAACAATGTGAGACGAGGTGAACTGCAGAGCTATGGAACTTCATTAGTTCATAACTATTTCTTTCAAGGACATAAAGGTTCACTCTCTGTGGCAGATTCACAAGAGAATAAATGTAAAGCAAATAGTTTCCCTCTTAAATTCAGACTTGTCAAGGTTTGCTTTATGTTCCCGATTACCCTTATTCATTGTTTTTCCCTGGTACACACATTTAAATGGAATCTAAAGTATTAAAATTACAGGATCGTCCCTCGCTACAAGACCTGAGTTGATCTAACCAAAGAGAACAAGTCTCTCATCCAACATCACACAGGCTGGAAGTTCTAAGACCATTTGCCACTTTGTATTAATTACTATCCACAATTTCTCATTCTATCAAAGCATCACCACCCTTCAATTTCAAAGGTTTCTAAAAGTTTACTTTTGTGTAATGATGTTTTAATGGAGCTCCAGCCAACTAATAAAATAAGATTGACTTTATAGAATTAAACAACAAACGTGACATGGATTTTGATTTGAATGACTTCCCTGCAAGCTCAGCTGCTGCAGGCATGGATTTGTCTATGCACAAGTAAGTCCTCTGGGCATTTTATCTGCGTATAAAACACCAAAGCCAGGAAACTAAGACTGGAGGCACCATGTCTAGAGGTCTACCGTGGCTTCTCTCAGGCTCAGATGACAGCACAGAAGTATGTATGACTGATTGGTCCCTTATGAGTTGTAGGGACCTGAGGACAGCAGAGTGTAAAGGCATTGGTGTTGGTACCCTTTACCAGACTTTTGGCTTAGAAGATACATGAAACCAGGATTCGTGATAGAAGAGGTCTCCTTACATTCTTGCTGAACAAAGAAGCAACAAAGTAATTAATGTATTTATTTATGGAAAAGGATTCTGAGCAATTCATATTAAGTATCATTGTAGTTGATTTATTGGAGTTTTAGAGGCAGAAGTACATTCATACATTTTTGCTTTCTCTCTCTCTCTTTTTTTAAATAAATAAGGACATCAAATATCAGGCAAGTTTAGTGATTTGTTCAAGACCACAGAGCCAGACAAAGCTTACTTTTTGTGTGAATTCTTTACTCACAGTCTGAAGTACTTTCTTTTCATCCTATCAATTTGTCTGTTTTAAGGAAGTCCAAAATTATTTCAGTCTCAGTAATCGAGACCCACCATAGTTCCTATTCTTCAATTGACTGAAGATTAATATCATTTTTTAAAAATATTGGCATGTGTTTCGTATAACACATTCTATCTGGTTTCCATTCAATAAATGTTTTTTGAAAGATATTAATGGACCAGGCACTATTCCAAGAGCTGGTACATGGTAAAGAACCCAACAAACACAGACCTGTCCTTATCCTGTCAAACAGCAGAACTGGAAGAGGGGCGTTGGAACCATGAGTTCAAAACGAGGATATACTTCCTTTGCAATAGAAAGATGGCGATGAAGTAAACTATTCAGTGGTACATAGATGTCCAGAAAAAGTAAATTATAACTTTTACCATGATCTTTACCATACTATTTTTAATATCAAAAACACATCTAAAATAGAGGTTTTATTGACTAATTACAAAATGTTAGCACAGAATAAAAGGTTCAATAAAAAATTACCAAATTGCAACATTTTCACTTATCATATAGCTAGCTGTACTCCATCTCTGATTGTATGTATTACCCAAATGATCACAGACCACATCTCTCCCCTTCAGGAGATAAAGCATAGTTGGATTTCAAATTTTTTCAGTTTCTTTTTTTTTTTTTAATCTTTCCCAGGAGTTAGCAAACTCTATTAAGTTGGAGAGATCTATCATAAAACTATATTGTATTTCATTTATTTTTTATGGTTAGTCAAATAATTAAGAATGACACAGTTGAAAGAAGATTCATCAACATGATAAGCTTAGAGGTCTGTTTCATAAATCATTACAACATATGTGAGTAATAAGAACTCTCTTCTTAGCAATTAACATATTGTTCCTCTTCTGTCACAAATAGCCTTTCCTGACCGAGGTAATTTTTAGATACACACAAAGTTATTGCAGTTAAGCCCAGTATGTTAAACTCACTACAATAGAATATTTTTCATCATTAAACAAAGGGAATATGTAAGTTCTGTAATTGTTGTTGTTCAGTCACTAAGTGGTGTCCAACTCGACCCCATGGACTGCAGCACTCCGGGCTCCTCTGCCCTCCAGTATCTCCCAGAATTTGCTCAGATCCATGTCCTTGAAGTTGGTGATGCCATCTAACTATCTCATCCTCTGCCACTGCCTTCTACTCCTGGCCTCTGTCTTTCCCAGCATCAGGGTCTTTTCCAATGACTCAGGTTTTTGCATCAGATATCCAAAGTATTGGAGTTTCAGCTTCAGCACCAGTCCTTCTAATGAATATTCAGGGTTGATTTCCTTTAGGATGGACTAGTCTGACCTCTTTGCAGTCCAAAGGATTCTCAAGACCCTTCTCCAGAACTACAATTCAAAAGCATCAGTTCTTTGGTACTCAGCCTTCCTTCTTTATGTTCCAACTAAATAGTATGTTAGTAGGAGTTATTATTGTGGTTAATTTGTTGTTTGTGAGTTTCATCAGATTCTATATTGAAAGATTCTTTCACTGAAACATTTTTAACCCTACATTGCTTTATATAAAACAAATACTGATATAAAATAGAGCCTAAAGAGTCTAAATAGATTTTAATGTTTCAGTATAAAGAATTTATTGACAAGTTAATTTATTTAGGCTGAGTCTGAATGTAAACATAGCCTTAACTCATATTCCTAATACACAACAGCCCAAATAAACTCTTTCAGATTCATAGACCCCTTCCAAAGCTACAGCTTTGTGAAATCAAAGTTCCACAAGGCTATAGAAATGACTTACTATTTTTTTTTAATTGAAGTATTGTTCACTTACAATGTTTTGTTAATTCAAGTATACAGCACAGTGATTTGGTGTTTTCCTAGCTTATATCCTTATAAAGCTATTATGAAATAGTATTGGCTATATTTCAGAGCCGTACATTGCATCACTGTGACTTACTTTGTACATAGTGATTTGTCTCTCTTAATTCCTTTGCCTGTTTGGTCCTCTGGCCGCACCCCACCCCTCAGATAACCACTAGTTTCTCCTTTGTACATCTGTTTTTTGTTATTGTTGTTGTTGTATTTGTTAGTGTTTAATTTTTTTATTTTTCACATATAAGTGAAAACATACAGTATTTTTCATCCTCTATCTGATTTATTTCAGCAAGTATAATATATCCCAGGTCCATCCATGTTTCACAAATGGCAAAATTATTTTTTATGACTGAGTAGTAAACTTAGTCAAGTTTCTATCTTAATATTCTGTAACTATATAAACTGAGTCACTGAAAATCTCATAAGGCCTTGTTTACCTACTATTTCTATGTTAATACTATTACTGTATACCCACTCTTTCCCTGAAAACATTAATAATGATGTGAAAATAACATAACACTTCACCTCCAGAGTATCTTTGACCTTTCTGTAGAGACAGAAGATTCAGAACACTGCAGGAAGAATAGTTCCTTAAAAACCTTTTGAAAAAGTACATTTGAATGGACTTATGTAAATATAGATATATGCAGTGACTTCAAGGAAATCTATTTACTGAAGTGTATTTTATTATCTAGCAAACATCCAAAAATATCCAGTAATCACACAACCAGGGATTTTTGGGTGAGCATCCAAACTTGTTATTTCACACTGATTTACCATACATAATAAATTATTCAAGACAATTGCTGTTTTATTGCTCATCTATTTCAAGGATTTAAAAAAAGTTAAATGAGACATAATGGCTTGTCTGCTAAAACATCATCTCAAACTGGCATTGCATTTCAGAGTATTTACTCCTAGAACCGTAGGATTCTGGGCCCAGATATTAAACATCTACACTAAGTTTAAAGTATAAAACAGGGAGGTTTGTTGTAGAAGCTAAAACATCCTTTACTATGAAGTCTGCTTATTGTCTACAAGTAAATACCTTTGTCTCACACACGTTCTATCCACCATCTTACCACTCAGTGAAAGTCTGGCTTTGTATCGGTGTTTAATTTTTCCCATGCTAAATTTTGGACTTTTTGAGATTCAGAGGCTGGGAAGTGGAAAGGAATAAGAGATTTTTTTTTTTTAATTGTCTGGTTTTAGAGAATGGAAGCCACAGGATTTCAGGAGGTGGCCTGGTGAACTCTTTTCACTAAAGATCCACGTTTTTCCTTGTGGCCACAATGCACTTTCCGATATCTATGGTTTTTCCTTTTGTTTTAATAAAGCCAGAGCCAGATCAAAGGGTATTTTTAGGTATGTGTTCACAGGGTAACTTCTCTAAGTGTTTTGGTGTCTTAAAATTTTATTCTCGTATGCAAATTGTCTATTTTCCATTTGGTAAAAAAAATACTTTTCCACATCAAGTCAATGAGGACAGTGAAATGTTCTGTACAGGTAGAAAATGTCAGTTTGCCATTGGTATCAGTGTTTCTAACCTGCCTGCCTGTCAGCTATTGGCTTTCTAGGTGTAACTATCTTTCCTTTAACTTTTATTCAGCTGTGTTGCTTTAATTCATCACAAAAGACTTTTGGTATTTTATGAGCCTTCACACTTTGACCTGTAATCATCAATCTTACAAGCTTGAATTTGGACAAAAAAAGATGAAAAACAGCTGAAAACTGACTTTCTAAACCAAAATTATCTCAACATATATTTTTAAAAAGGAAAATTACTATGACAGGTTGATTGCAATTTAAAACATCAACTTTGGATTACAGGTATTTTAAGGTTCATAATTTCCATAATCATTTTTTTCTGCCAATGAAAGTGCTTCACATTCAATTTAAAATAGCATCTGTATTAATTTTTATAATTTAGAATGAAGGTTGATTGTTTCTAGGGCTTGTAATTCTCTGAAGTGTTGCATATCAAACTGTGCTCTCTGCGAATTTAAATCATAAAATAAAATGTGCATGTTTTCCCCTGCAGGAATTCCATTTGAATCAAGCCCATCTTTAATTCTTGTCAGAAGACACCATTAATAATTTATTAACATTTATTGTAGCTTATACTATAACACCTTAATACACCTTAAGTTGTTTTAAATATGTATATGTTATAATTTGGATATTTTCTATACAGCTTCCCCAATGCTTGATTCATCTGTTACAAATTTGAATAATCTCCTCATTGTGTTAGGTATTATGGGATACCACTCACAGGAATATAATTTAAGGAGGAAAACTGAAGTCAAACTGTTAAGTGCATAATTATGGAGGGATGTGGCATGCTACAATTTTATATCTGCTCATTAGCTTTAATTAAACCATGTCAGTTTTTGAAATCTTTTGAGGCTGTTAGAATGAGTATTTTGGGGTACTTTTCTGAGTGACTTTAGTTTCAAATCCAGGGATTGAATACAATTTAATACATTCACTGCAATCGGTATTGACAATAGCTATTGCAAGGAAAGAATCTTTCGGTCAAAGTTAATTTCAGAAGGTTATAGTGTTGTCAATTCTACAAAATTGGGAAATGGAAATGTATATTATCGTGTGACATTTTGTCAGTTCCTGAAATGGCAAATAGTTAGCGATAGAATGCATGCAGGTCACACCCCTTCTTTCTTTTGATGTGACACTCCAAGACGTCAGACCACCATCCAAACAGAGGAACACCGAGGTTAGGAAATTACTTTTGCAATCTATTTCTACATTACAGAGCATATGCTCTATTTAATATTTTTCAAGCCTGAGGGAATTGTCCTATAGAAAACAGGATAGAGTAAATATATATATATATATATACACACATATATGTATGTTTATTGTATCTCTCTATTTTTTGTACTGTCTTTTGCACATACACACTCATGCATGCACATATATGATATTCTGAATTCCTCTGAATGCTGTCTGCAAGTTACTTACATAATTAGGACCATCTGCTCTCCTATTACCAACTTCTTAGAATTGTGGCATTCTGTGATGTGATTGCAAATCATTAAGCATCCTGTTAGAAGAATAAGTATGCATGATACTTCTGAAAGATTCTCAGAGATCTTACAGGGGCTATAATGTGAGGCCCTGAAAAAGTAATGGATCAGTAAGTATTAATTTCAAAACATCCTTTGATTGGTGAATATTGTCCAACTTTTAACTTATAAGTACTACTTTTAACAGTGAAGAAAAATTTAGGGGGATCTTAAAATATAGCTTTTCATGTCCAATGAAGTACACATTTAAAGAATAACAGCCTTGGGGTAGCATAGTCAAAACATCCAATAATGAAATTATCCCTCTTGCTCTTATTAAGGCAAGATACTACTTTTCAACTGACAAGATTTTAGTATTAAATATTGAACTGGAGGCTAAATAAATCCCTTTGTTGTTACCTTACCATTGTTAAAAATTTGGTTGGTTATACAAATAGCTGATTTCTGAATTTGTTTCTTTTGAAATGTGTAAGTTTAAAAGATGCTTGCAGGCTTGCTTTTTAATCAGTTCAAGAACCAATAGAAACCTCAAGTTTTGTTTAACTTATATTTTAGTTTTTTACTCTTTTCAGATCTAAATACTCTCACATAAGTATTCACATGTCCCATATTAAAATGTATACAGTTTATGTTGCTGTTGTTGTTTAGTTGCTAAATCATGTCTGACTCTTTTGTGACCCCATGGACTATAGCCCACCAGGCTACTCCACCCATGGGGATTTTCAGGCTGGAGTACTGGAGTGGGTTGACATTTCCTTCTCCAGAGGATCTTCCCAACCCAGGGACTGAAACTAAGTCTCCTGCATTTGCAGATGGGTTCTTTACCACTGAACCAGCTTATGTATTTATATGTAAGTGCATTTACATTATTTCAAGTGTTTTCTAGTCTTCCTATTGATGTTATAAGCAAATTTAAAAATCATTAATTTTTTTTCTGCATTTGAATGTCTTCTACTAATCTAAAATAGACTCTTTTATCACTCTAATACCTCTACCATGTATAAGGCAATCTGAAAAGCGATCATAGAAATGGTAGTCACTTCCATTTTCAATATTTATGAATTATCACCCACTCCAGTATTCTTGCCTGGAGAATCCCAGGGACAGGGGAGCCTGTTGGGCTGCCGTCTATGGAGTCACACAGAGTCGGACACGACTGAAGCGACAGCAGCAGCAAGAGAAACTAAGGAACAAAATACATGTACAGTGAGGAGGATTCTCAGGGTCTGAGGTCCTGACATGGCATGCCGGGCCAGTTTCCTGTACCCACAGATCGCACTTGGGACCCCTACCAGGCAGCTTGTGAATGCCAGACCCTAGACTGAAGCAGAACCGCTACAGAATGACCATGTTCTGATGTAATTTCATCTCATCTGTGAAGCTACACAGATATCAGTGTCATTTTAACAGGAGAACAAAAGTAAATCTGATATATATATATTTTATATATACACATATAAGCATATGTGTATGTATAAATATATATGTATATAATTTCATATCTAATAATTGTCTTTGTATATAATTTCATATCTAGTAATTCTTTGTTTAAGTACAATAGGAGTGAAATGCTGATCTAATTTTTCATACCAGAAAGAGGGACTGACCAGCTATGTTCCTCTCCACTGTAGCCATTCTACAATTTCCTCCTGTGTCAATGCTATTGATCCACCTTTTGAGGCAATATTGATGCTACCTTGGTCTTTTCCCAACTTGGCATTTAAGCTGTCTGTTGGCAGTGATTTTTTTTAGCTTTTCATTTACGAGGAAGAATTACTTTATAAAATTTTAAGGTTGTTAGTTATTACAATCTTAAGCACAAATCAATACATATTAATACGTTGCTAATAATAATAGCACTGAGCTGCAGAATGGTATTCTTTCAAAGCAAATAAAAGATGGAATGTGAAGTTCTCGTTTTTTCTATTTCTTTTTCCTCCACCTACTTGGAAACTCATGATATATGATGGCATTAAAACAGTTTATCAATTAATATCATATTATGAGTATATTGAATAAGAAAATAAATACAAGATAATGTAGCTATGTAGAATCTGCATTTAGTCAAGGGTTTCTGCGGTTAACTGTGAAAGCTGAATTGCTTCTCTTTATTCTTAGCATTTCCCTATGTAGTGCTTCTCTCATAGGAGTTATGGCCTCTAGGAAGAAAATTAGATGTGCTTTTTAAGAACAGATGAAAAAGAGATTGATGAACTTGAGGGAAATATATGCTATGTAAAGTGTACACTGCAGTTTTCTTTCAACTTTGAAACTTTAAAAGCAACGCACAGAGTTTTCCCCATCATCCCTTCCCTCTCTTTGAATGTGCACAGTGGGTGCTGTTCGATAACAACTGGATTTTTTTCACAGTTTCACCTACAGAACATCTATTGAACTTTACCATAAAGGCTCCTAAAAAGTCACATTTAAATTCAGTGGATAAATACTTAGCATTTCCCTTGAAATCTGATTTAACTAGATATTGGTAAAAACTTCTGCTATGATGTGGACTTTAAAAAAATGCTTTGCAGTTATTTTTTGAAGGGAAGATTTAGGGATAAAATCCATAGTCTGTTGTTGACTACAAGTGTCATAAGTAATGAAGGATTGAACAGTTCAGAATTTGGCACTTTACAGAGATCCACTTTAAAATTTTACTTTTGAACTCTAAAAGAAAGATGCTGAATTTCCAAAAGTAACAAAATATATACAAATTATTGGAGGTTAATTTTGTTGAAAGGGAGACAACAAATCACTTTCAAAGTTTATTTGCCAACTAGACAGACTTAGTCAGTGTACCATAGTTGCATCACAATTATTATGTGAAAACATAACAGCGTATTTTTAATTGTACAGAAGCTGCTTCTTAAACTATCGCTGCCTTTTCCTAAAGACAGGAGCAGGGATTTGGCTAATTTCTGAATGTGGCTAATTTTTGAATTTGGCTTATTCTTACATTTGGAAAAAACTTGGCTATTGCCATGTTCTAAAGATGGATCCTCTTTATCCTCTGCTCCATCCCCTTGAAGGGTAACTCTTTTCTAGAAATTCTTAATTCAGACTTTATTTTTAAACAGTTTATTTTTTTGATCTAATTTGTCATTTAGTTGACATAAGTTGGAATAAAGATAATTTCATTAAATATAATAGAATTTCTTCTTCAAGGATGTGGTTTTAAGTATACTTGCTCTGGGTTTATGTTATTTGTGCCTGCCTCTCTGTCTCTGTATCTCTATATATTTAAATATATGTGTGGTATATTAGTTATGTGTTACTGCTTAAAAATGGAAGCCTCCAGAGCTCAGTGTCTGTGGACCCAGAATCTGAACGCCTAACTCTGTGACTCCGGCTCTGATGTCTCCTAGGCTGCAAAGTGTTGGTTGGGAACATGGTCATTTTCAGGCTTGAACAGTGGGGGAGATCCTGCTCTTAGCTCTTTCTTTTGCCTGTTGGCTGTCTCCAGGTCCTCACTCATTAGTAGGTGGAGATTATTTCTTCCAATACAGATCTCTGCATATGGTGCAGCACAATGTAATAGCTGGCTTCCTCCAGCATAAGGACTTTGGTTGATATAGGGATAGAAAGAGAGAGTGCCGGGATGGGAGCTGTGGTTGTTTTGTAATCAAACCTCAGAAGCAACACCTGTATTTTATTGATTACAAGTGCGTCTGTGAGTCTAGCTCATAATCTTAAAAGAGGAGATTCCCTAAAGGCATGCATACGAGGCGGCAGGGGTCACTGAGAGTCATCTAAGGACTGTTTCCCACATATGATCAAAATTTACTGGAGGCCTATGGATGTTTAGTCACTAAGTCGTGTCTGACTCTTTGTGACCCTGTGGACTGCAGCACACCAAGCTCTTCTGTCCTCAGATATCTCCAAGAGTTTGCTCAAATTCATGTCCACTGAATCAATGATGCCATCCAACCATTTTCATCCTCTGCTGCCCTCTTCTCCTTTTGCCTTCAATCTTTCCCAGAATCCGGGTCTTTTCCAACGGGTCGGCTCTTCACATCAAGTGCCCAAAGTATTAGAGCTTTAGCTTCAGCATCAATCCTTCCAATGATGAGTTAAAATTTCTGAAACATCTTAGTTTCAGAAAGTAAGCATTCTCACTTTTGTTCTTTCTACTAATTATTAATCAGATGCTAAGAAAATAAAAGTCATATCTTTGGGCCCCAGCAACTTATTTTTTTCTGTAAAATGATGTTAGTTGTCACATATACCCTACTTTAAAATATTATATTGTTTGTGACATTTAATATTTGAAAAGTGTATTTTATTTATAAATTGTTTTTCACTATTTTAGGAAATTGTTCTACTTTGATTTACCAGACAATTTATTCTTATATATGCAGAGGTAGCTTAGTGTCAGTGCAGGAGAAGAATGCATTTTTGCATGCTCTGTCAGCTGCTAGCTGTGTACAAGTGACTTAATGTATGTTTCCCTTTTTCATCTGTAAAATGGAGATGCTAATAGTACTAACTTCATAGAACTGTGAGGCTTCTAGTCCATACCAATAGTTTGAGAACTGCTTATTATTGATTAAGCTCTCAATTAAAGACTTTTTATTATTGTAGAAATCATAGAAGTAGTGGTTATAGCAACAGTGTTAGCAGAAGCACTTTGGGAAACATTTTGAAATAGTATAAACTGTCCGTATTCAACTACTAAATGGACTGTGTGAGCTTAAAAAGAAAGAAGACAAAGGCTCCCATATACCTATTGTTCTCTTAATGAATCCTTGAAACAATTTTGACCTTTCTCCCAGAAAGTAAAATTATATGGTACAAAAAGGAAATATCACATAGTGTATTATTTTTATGACAATTAACTGTCAATGAAAACAAAAGCCGGCTTGGGTGACCATATTCAGCTCTGAGCTTTCATATATAGGAAACAAAACCTTAAAGTACCCTACACAGGAGGGCCATCCGACGGAAAACCTGTAATGGGGAGATAATAAAACCTCTCTCCATGGAGTTGAGACTACCATCTGTGCCAGCAAGCTGATACCTTAGAGGGAAAACCGAGGGAACGATGTAGCATCTTCTACTTGGATGACATTTAATGAGAAGCTGGTGGTGCTTTATGCCAGATCTAATAGCATTTTATCGATTAATTTTGCTCTTCAACACAATGTCTTAAGTGGTTGAGGACCTTCCGGCAACACCTAAACTTGGCCTGGGCTGCTGTTGCTTAAGAACCAGTTTGTAACATTTCAGTTAACAAAAGGACTATGTAACATTCACATAAAGAATTATCCTTTTAAACCAGTGGTTTAAGAGCTTTGTTACTAAAGTATGATTCACTGTGAAATTGCCAATTCTATACAATGTCTTCCCTTTTTTGGACAACTTTTTTCCATATGTATCCATGGCATCTATGAAAACATCATCTGGTTGTCTCAATGGACTGTTTACCTCAATGTCTATAGTATTTAAAACTGTAATAATCTACAATTAAAGAAACCCCTTCAGAATTGTGGCTTTATATGGGGTCATATGGAAATGTCATTTTCATGACCATACCTTTTAAATAATTCAGTGTTTCCACAGTTCATTCAGTCATTAATTTATTCCCAATCCACATTTAATCGAGGTCACATTTGGATTTCTTTTTGAAGTAAATCTATTATTATTATTTGATTTTTCTTTTCTTCTCAAATCTAATTAAATACACAGAGAATATTAACTTTGGTTGATGAAGTGACTGTGTATTAGTGCCTAATAAACTGTAACACAAGGCAGCCAATGGTCTGAGAATTCAGGTTAACACTGCCATTAAAGCAAAGGTCTAAAGAAGGGAATTTGTCCTCTTTCACTGAGAAATAATGAAAGAGAGACGGAGAAAGAAAAAGTACTCCACAGACAAATGGATACAATATTTACCTGAATAAAAATGGGGATCTGATTCAGCGTTACTTCACTGACTACATCTAGTAATTTCAGTAGCTTTATTGTGGCTAAATCACACATCTCCGTGGGTCTGTTTTATAGATTTTATGGTTAAATAAGCACATAGTAATTGCTGAGATATACAGAGTTGTAAATTGGTTCATTTCATAGTTAGGAATAACTTTAGAACTCGATTGTTAACAGGAAGACTACTTTTCATCAATCGCCTTGAGTGCCAAGTGGATGTTAAGAGTCTCTTTGGGAAGAGAGAGGGTCTGCTATTGTATTCCATCTTTATCAGAAGCCAAGGTTTCACACACGCTGTAAGCACAGTATCTTGTAGCATGAGACTCTCCATATTTAAAGTGTGATCATTTCTTGCTTGAGCTTTTTAACAGCCCTTCCCCCACCCCTTTTCTAAAATTCAACTTTCCATCTGGCTAAAGACCAAGACAACTATGAAAACTTTATAAATCAGCCTTAAAAGTTTATAATTTCACTGATCTTTCAAAGTTAGTCTAGGTTGACTAAGGCAATGTTCAGCCTGCATTAAATACCCACTCACCATCCCCCGGACACTTGGATTGTTTGTGACGTAATTGGTCCCTCCTCTCAGTGACGGCTGCTGTCTGGTCGCTATGACTCTGTAAAGGGCTGGGTGGATGGATGCTCCTGGCTCTTTGCAGTGCCCATCACACTGATAGAATGATTAACATACTACTAAGATGATGCCTCAAAAGCTGTCCCACAAAGTGTGATTTGGGGATGTTAATTGCCCCTTTGGTTACATTGTTGTTATTTGGTTGCTAAGTCACGTCAGACTCTTCATGACCTCATGGACTGCAGCGAGCCAGGCTTTCTGTCCTTCAGTGTCTTCTAGAGTTTGCACAAAATCATCTCCATTGAGTCAGAAACCCTATTTAACCATCTCATCCTCTGCCACCCTCTTCTTTTGCCTTCAATCTTTCCCAGCATTATGGTATTTTCTAATGAGTTGTCTCTTCTCTTTGGCTGCATTATGTCATCTTAAAAAAAATTAGAAAAAAATCCCATGAAAGGATATGAAATATAATAATGATTTTTTCCCTAAGATATGAAGACTCTAACACATTAGAAGAAAACTAATTATATTTTATATTTACTA
>SJYC01046992.1:0-13687 GCA_006408675.1 Madoqua kirkii | reverse complement strand
GAATTAAAGAATGAGGACAATGAAGATGATGACAAGTTATTATTTTTATAGAGGAATGAAAACATATGAGAAAGTAAAATTCTTTCATGGTGATGATCAGATAGTACATTTAAACTGTATCTTCTTTCAGATTTGAAAACTTATTACTTTTCTCCCCAAATATCTCCAAAGAGGCTACTTCTAGATATTCACCATGTCATTAAGAAAATCATGGCATATCAGTATTTATTTCATTCACAAACTGTAAATCCAGTGATGTGATGCCAACTATCTAAATAAGCTATAATAAACTGGGAAGAAAATGTTGTTTTATAATGCTGTTTTATCAAAGCATACACATTCTACCCTCATTCAACTTTGAGCAGCTCTCTAAGCATGTGAAAGAGTAGAAAATGCTGTAGAAATTGAAGCTGCAGCTTGGGAAGGTCAGTGCTTTCAGAAAGTGCCTGGCACTGCCTAGAGCTATGATTCAAACACAGTCTTGTTCTGACACCACTGTGGGTACTCATGAAGTGGAATCAGGTTGGGAAGTTTCTGGACATTCATCGTATATAGGTGTGTGTTCATGAAATGGACTCATAACTCCATTAACATGCAGGAAAGAGAAAAGTAATCAAGATTATAATCAATAAAACATTCTAGTCTTTGTCCATCACAGATTGTCCTTAAGTTAATGGATATTAGATCAAGTGCATAACACTGGAGATCATCTGTTTCCACCCCCCTACACATAAACACACCTTTTCCTCTACCTTAGTAAGCTTGCACTTTATTTCATTGTTTTATCTGCAAGCTAGTCTAAGTTTTCAATTAAGGCATGTATATTGAAGACCTTTAACTGTAAAGCCCCATAGGCAGTATTGAACAGTTAGCTGGAGTTCTTAAACACACAGGAATGTGCATAATGCACACCATTAAACCAGATTTGTTTCCAAATGTAAACAAATTTGTAAGAACAGTCTTGTGCTATTGGCTAGATCTAGAAAAACGTCCTTTGAGTAAGGCATGACAAATGGGAAATACTTGCACAGGACCAATTATTACTAATAAAAATATTAGATAAAATGACATACACACGCATGTGCTCAGTCTCTTCAATAGTGTCCAATTCTGTGCAAAACTATGGACTGTCGCCCACCAGGCTCCTCTGTCCATGGGATTCTCCAGGCATGAAGACTAGAGCAAATTGCCAGGCCCTCCTCAAGGGGATCTTCCCAACACAGGGATCGAACCAGTGTCTCCTGCATATGCAGCATTGCAGGTGAATTCATTGAACCACTAAGTCACTATGAAGCCCCAAAATAACATGCTGTGCTGTGCTTAGTCACTCAGTCATTTCTGATTCTTTGTGACCCCGTGGACTGTAGCCAGCCAGGTTCCTTTGTCCATGGAATTCTCCAGGCAAGAATACTGGGATGAGTTCCCATGCCCTCCTCCAGGGGATCTTCCCAACCCAGGGATCAAACCCAGGTCTCCCACGTTGCAGGCAGGTTCTTTACCATCTGAGCCACCAGTAAAGACCCCAAATGACATAGATTTGCTTAATTTACTTTTTAAACTATAAGGTACATACTTTTAGAGTTTTCTAATAACTCAGTCTTTGACACCCTCTGCATGTTTCTATTTTAACAAAATATTTATTTTGAATTTCCTGTTCATGTGGGTTTCATGCTTGAATTACTTTCTTAGGAAAACTAAATGCTTAGAATACTACATTACCTATTCATAGTGAGGTGAGATCAGAAGCCAACACTTTTCTTCCTTTTTGTTGACATGGTGAACCTACACACAGTCAGTGCCCAGGACTAGGTTTTAGTGAGTGAACCCAGGAAGGGGGAAAATGGGAGGCTCAACATGAAAGAGTGCCCGTGGCAAAGAAAGAGAGAAAGGAGGGCAGTAGGGAGTGGGGAAGGAAGGAAACGCAGTAGGGAGTACAGTAGCCAAGAGCGTGCAGTGGGGATGATGGGGTCTTGTGGAGGCCTTCAGGGTCCCTGTAAGTCTTTATACCTCCAGTACTCTCTGTTTGAAAGTGGTTACTTCTATTTTGCCCTGAAGAGGGTTTGGGGGCTTCAGCCTTGTCCTTGCACACATCCAGGGATGCTATGACTGAAGATCATCAAGAAAGGGAGAAAGAAGAGAGGAAGACAAAGACTGAGCGGTGCTGATGGCTGATGTTCCTTGCATGCATGCTCAGTGGAGGTCTGATTGTATAAATGGAGAGAAGAAAAGGTGAAAATCACAGTGGAGGATCGATCCCCTTTCATTAGAGACTTCTCACACTCCCTCCCCTGGCAGGTTTCCAGGACCTGCCTGTACAGGACACTGCAGCAGAAACTTCATCTCTGGGTGAAGACCAATCCCCTGGTCTAAATAAATGCATTCAGAGCCTGGGAAGAATTTCCCAACTTGAGCTCCTCAGTTCATGGAAGCCCCAGCTACCAGGAGGGACATGTGCAACAGTGCAGTCAGGACACTGATTAAGGTCATCCCTGACTTTGTTTTGATCTGGAGTTGGGCTTGTCTGCAGTCTTCTTAATAGAATTCTTCAGGTCCTTATAGACAGAGATCAGGAGAACCTGAAAGAACTTGACTTGAGGTCATATTAACTGCCCTGAGATTGCTGAGTTGCCAAGAACTCTCTATTTCTCTCCCTTAATTCTGGGGCTCCATCCTGGCTGTGAATTTGCAGGACACATGCCTGTTTGGGCCACTGTCCTGCCCACCAGGCATCTTCTAATAGATTTTTCTAGCACTCTAATTTATTAATTTATAAACATTCTTTCCCTCACACCATCAAAAATATTGTGACTTTTCAATTATTTTGTTCTCTTCGGTATTTTAGAGATGATATGTGTAACTATTAGATTAATTACAAATGGATTTTTTTAAAGTCATGGCAAATGTGCTTCTGATTTGAATTTTTTTTAATTCTAATCGCATGATTTTGATTAATAAGAAGAAAAGGTCAATTTTAGAGTAGATGTTCAGACAGAAGTTTGAAACATTTCTAAAGCAAAAGTTGAGTTGTCACCTAAATAATCCAAATGTAAATTCAAGGGATTCATCTTTTACTTAATCAACTAAAAGCAATGCTGTGGAAAAGGAAATGGTAACCCACTGCAATATTTTTACCTAGAAAACCCCATGAACAGAGAGAGCTGGTGGGTTATGGTCCATAGTCACAAAGAGTCAGCCACAACTGAAACAATTTAGAACATTTACCAGACCACATATACTTATAAATGTCTATTTTTATATTTAAAATCTTATAAAATCTAAGAAATAAACAGATAATTAATATATTTCAAAAGAGAAACATCTGAAATTTATAAAATGCTTGAAGATTGTATTTCCTGTGTTTGAATTCAATGGCAAGTATAAAAGTGGACAGAAATATACATGAGGGAGGGTTTCCAGAAACAAAATAGAACCTTTTGGAAACAGTAGACATTGTGCCAATAGCATTTTGGCAAGTACTGCTTGCCAAAACACAGAGTAATTTTAAATATTGGAGCCAAATAGGCAAAAATGATTGATTAAAGCAAGTTTGCTAAATTGAAATCTTGGCCATTAACAGTGACAGTGTGAAACAATGAATCTTTGCCTAAAGCGGTGAGTGCAATAAGGCTTTTCATAACTTTTTGTATGCATAGTCAAGACTAAATTTGTTGCAGCATCCACAGAGACTTAAATTAATTTCAGAAAGAAAATTATTACATTAATTTGTTTTCATCGAATATAATTTAGAATTAGTTATTCAGTAAGGGTTTTCCCAGTAGCCTTTAATAAAATGATAGAGATGGGCTTATGGGGAGAGATTCTTAATTGTTCAGCATTCCATTTCTGTTTGCCTCATTTTAGAACTTAGTTATTAGTGTGAAGCAGCTTCCGTAAACTGGTGTTTGTAAACTAAAGTCCCTGGCTCCCAGGTCTGCTTTCGTACTATTATTACCTTTAAAGAAATACACACATGCAGAGCTTGTTCTAACACAAGCTGTTTGCAGGAGTATTCCGATATTTCTGGAAGCATAGCATAACACAATGAACTGATTCTAAATGTTATCTCAATCTACTGAAATATATAGCTCTCAGAGGCACCTCCTGTGGGTCCCTAAATGTAAACTTCCAATAAGTCTTAAGTTTGCCTGACTTTTGTACAATAAGATACAGCTTTCATAGACTAAATAGATGACAACCTTGTGCTTGAAAAAGTTAACACCCAATGGTGGGTCTGTATAATCCTGTCCAAAGGGAATTATACTGTAAGGACAGCCTAATTATAGTGAGGCTGTAGTTCAGGTTCTTCAGTGAGGAGTGGCTGCTTAATTGAAGACTGGACCAACCAAATGTCCCAGGTCCTTCTGATTTATTGATGTTAATATAAAATTTGATGAAGTAATACATGTAAAATTCTTTGATAGCATACTCTGTGACAGATTCTAGCCTGAATCCTGTTCCTCATCTCACTAGCTGAGAAGTTGGAGTGTCATTTGCTCATTGCAAATAGTGCTCATAATGAAGAGGTGAACACCTTGTGATCCACACAGTCCGCAAAGGCTGTAGGCTGCCGCCGGCTGCGGGCCTCATCCTCCAAAACACCTAACTGCTTGCTATCACCTCTTCTTCCATTTTTCAACAGCAGGCTACCCCACTCCAGCAAGATGAATAAAACACTAGAGTTTGAGACCTTCTGGCAGCTCTTAAGAAAATGTGCTGAGCCCTGGATTCAGCAGCAAATAGACACTAAATATTTGGTAAATGATTCACAAAGTGATCAAATAAATACATGAAGAATATAAGCAGCAGGGCATATATATTAAGTGAGTGCTGCAAGGTACAAGGTTAGTTGCTTTCCCTGTGCAAAAACACAGTTAAATGTATGTTTCAGGCCTCCCTGAGGTGAATTTGTTGGTATCATAAAGACATACAAGTCAAGAGATCACAATTGGCAGATAACGCCCACCGATGATTCAAGTAACACGAGTTAAGTGAATACAAGTTAAGATTTAACAGAATGACACAGAAGGAGACGGCACCTTAAACTAATATGATTAGTGAGGCTTCTTTAGATTGAGAGAAGCTGGAGAAAAGATACAGACCTGGTTACATGGATCAGAATGAAGGGCACATTCTAGGAAACCTGGCAGAATGAGAAGCCAGAAGGATGCTATCTGTGTGGCTGGGGAATTAGACTTGCTAATCAGGGTATTCACATGATAGCTAGTGGACTAAAGTACATTACTGGCTGTGTTGCAGTTGTCTAGAATTGTAAATGTGAGAATCGGAGCTTGTGTCTACACGTATGAGAATCTGTGCAATGAAGTAGCTATGCAAAATAGTGCTTTACAAGTGTGAGGCTAAATGTGTGCTAGTGAGAAGAATTTGAGGACTGCGAAACAGGCAGAAAGGTGGGAAAGGATATTTCCATAAACCACATGGAAAGTGATCAGGATATGGGTTCTGATGGCATCAAAAAGAATAAAGAATGAGCCTCGTTCATAAAGTATGAGGAAATAATAAAGCTTTAGAAACGGATTGGGGAGCTTTGAAAAATTATTTTAGAACAGTATTGCCCCAAATAAAGGACTGCTAATAGACAAATATGAGATATTCAAAAATTTAGGAATCATGTAAAATTAGAACATAACTAATTTTAGGTTTTTTCTTTGCTTATAATTATTATTTTTTTTATTGGGAATTTCTCACAACTTACATGTTCTCGGCTTTAAGAATCTCCAGAAGAGAACTCAGATGGCACTTCATTAATACCATTTGACCTGAGCACATTTGACTCAAAAAAAGAAAGAAGAAAGAAAGAAATTTAATAATTAGGTGTATTCATTCCTTAGGATATGCTAGAGGGAACACTGAAAGGGATAGTAGTTGGGTGTTCCCTCCATCTTCATTTTATAAGAGCAGGTATACTCTTGGTATTAAGCCAAGCTTAAGTGTATATTGAGCTAACCTTTAGTATTAACCCTTATGTTTATCTTGAAAATCCTTATTTACTTTTCTGAGTCATTGTCTTTAAAATTGAACTGTAGCATGGCATTTAATTTATAACCATTATACCTCATAAAATTGGAGCATTTTAACACAACTCTTTAAAAGTAAAATATTAGGATCTCTTTGGAACATGGTTATAAATTGTTTTGAATCAAATGCTGATCTGGCTAATATACATTTGGAGTTAAATTCACTTTTGAGTTCATGAAGAGTCTGTATTTTTTATGCAAAAAATATGTAGTGAAAGCTATATACATATATGCTAATTTCTTTTGAAAAAAGGATCTTCTGGACTGGATTGGAAATATGTAATTAAACAGTTAAATAAGCCACCTTAGTATCAAGAATTTGGGAGAATATATGAAACCTGAAGCTATTTGAATTTTAGTGAGCTAGAATAATTGGGTATATCAGATTCCTTATATCTAATCTAGCTGCTTCTGATATCTTAACTTGAAGTTGACAGTTGACTTGAAACTCTGAAAAATAAATATGGAATTTCTTTTATCATATTAAGTAGAACTGTCTTTCATTAAGACCTATACATATTTATACTAAACACTAAGATAGTAGCCTGAGGCAACAAAGTTCTAAAGTATTTTTCACTTTCAAAAAATAAAACAGTGTCAGTATAATTTGTGATTTTAAAAAAATGTATTCTAATGTTAATGATTAAACAATGTATTTTATAGATGGAGCTAGTCCATTAACAGGATCCCGATTCATATTTATTGGTGTCAATTCAGTTTATGAATGTTCATTAATTGTTCACAAGGTGTTAGAGAACACAGCAGTATTAGGTAGTATTAGTCATACATGCAGTTTTAGAGTATCTATTAATATTTTTGAGATGAACTCAGCTTTTTCAAATGATTTTTAGATACAGGAAGTGTTCCAACTGGCATAAAATTGGAATTCATCCAATAAAAGAGAGGATGCAAATATACTTAGCTAATTAAAGGAGCTTATGTTAGGCAGGAGGCTCAGTTCAGAAGACTGAGGATCAGACCAACATTTTAAAGAAAAATTACAAAGGATACTTTGGAGGTCCACATCATGTTTTTACACAATATTTTCAATCTATAAATTGCTTTAGTTACAACACTGCCTCTTTAAATTTTGACATTGTTATTCATTTTGCCATATGGGGAAAAATTATCAATACTTCTGAATTTCTGTGTAATTGGACATTTTATCTATGTTCTGTTCCACATGTGCTTGAATTAAATCTTTCCTTTGTTAGCTAACCACTAAAGGTTACCATGACTCTATCTATGATGTAATCTCTATGAGTTAATTCAGAACATTGAGCCAAACGGTGACTTGGGCTAAGAATAGCAGCAAATCTGATGAGGGTATTTTTTTCTATGTCTTCATTAAGGGAACTTTAATAAAGTATCACTACAAAGAGGATTATTACACCACCTACGTGTTTTGTAACAAGATCCAGATTTTCATGTTTGTCATATGTGTGTAGATTTTTTCTTTAACCACAGGATGTGTGCAGATATGCAAATTACATAGCATATACACTTATGTTTAAATCTCACCTTCACATTTGTGGAAATAATTATGCTCACTTCTAAAGTTTCACCAAAGCTGTTTACTTCATAAATGGAGATAATTGAATACAGTGACAAAAAACCCTTGAATCTTTCTACTAGCCAATTGAGTTAGAAAACTTAGATTTCATTTATTAAATAAGAAAGCACACAAACACATATATGCTTGCCTTTTAAAATCAAGCTTTTCTCTCAGTTCCTACTCTGCAAAATTTGAGCATCCGCAACGTGCGTCTTTCTCATTATCACAAATCCACCAACCTGCCACCAAGGTCTGGGGGCACTTGGCTGGCAGAGTATGGCCAAGCCTCAGAAGAGCTTTTCTCTGCTTTTCTGGTAGAGATGTATGGAGGTTAATAGGTTTTGGTCAGAAGTACTTAAAAGCAATTTTTAAAATTACATTTCAGAATATCCCACCTGACCTATTAATTGTCCTATTAGACCTAAAGTGATGAGAACTAAAACTTGGATGTCATCCCCTACCTCCCAGCAGTCGCCAGGTGTGATGCTGCTATAGAAAGAAATCTTTAAAAGCCTCCAGCATGAGACAGTAATACCCCCTGCCTAGGAAATCTTAATGATGTAGAAACTGATTGAAGTAGAAAAAGGAGAGTGAAATTACTATGACATGTATTCTTGTTTCTATTTTTAAAAAAGATACACCACGCTTCATTTCGTGTGAGAAAGCATGTTAAATCTTCATCAACTGTGCTTTATAAGTCTAGGCTACAATCACATTAATGTGATTATAGGTAATCTATTCAGATTCATGAGGTAGGCAATTTGTAATTGCCTGCTGTAATTATGTTGAATTGTACCTTTTCAAAACTTGTCTTTTCATGTAAAAAAATGTTTATCTCTTTCTCTTCTTTTAAAGCTGTGTTTACAAAATCAAGTTATAATTACTTGACTTGGAAAGAAAAAACTAGCAAGATGTAGCCTTTAAGTAACTAACAGTCAATCGATCAGTTACAGCTAATAAATAGACCTAGATTCATGGCCCTGGACCAGGAGTGAGATAATCAATGGAAAGTAGAAAAGGCATGAGGGTATCTATTTGTGGTCAAATAATGTTTATATGTGCCTATGCCAATATGAACTAATGGCATAGAGTAAGCTCGTTAATGTAGATAGATGTACATTAATATTTGTAGGAGAAATAAGGTGTTTGTAAATCTGATGACTAATTTTTTTTAATATTTTTAGATGTGCTGATTTGTACATGGTAAGAAACACACAGTATTAAGAAGAGATTTTCTTCCTTTTCCAGTCTGAAGAAAAATGTGTGTTTCAATACGTAAGCTTAGGAAATTCATTATTTTGGTCCTTAAGAGAGAGAGAGAAAGGAAAAGTATGACCCTGTACTATTAAGTTATGATGTTCTAGAAACATCATACAGATGCACTGATGCAAGAAAGTAAATCACCTCTACCGATGTCATAGCCCATATTCTGTCACTAAGAAAGAGAAACTCCTGTTGGCAGTACAATAGTTTCCCTTTCTAAAGGTTTAAATTCAGCAGATGGCTCCGCAAGTGGAAGCCCTTATGGATCATTTTTAGGTATGAGCTTTGTTTACAGGTGATTTCTCTCGCAATTTAAAATAGCAGGTTGCCATATATATATAAGCTTTGTATTTGGGTCTTCTCATTCTCATATCTCTGAGAATTTAAATTTGCATGATTTACTCTTATCTAGTTTTGAGTTTCTCAATTACACAAGTAAAACTTGTCACTAGAGATAATACAGAGGTTTACAAGGTATCTAATGAAAGCTCCCACCCAGACTTGCCCAACCAATCCCATTCTCCAGAAGTAATCATGACTAATAGTTTGCTGGATAACTCTCCAGACATTTTTCCATACACACAAATCTCTGTGTACATGTGCATACACATATGAGATATATCTATTTTTTAAATGGTTTTGTACTACAGAATGGGTTCTCTAATTTGCTTTTTTTTTCATATTGCAATATGTTGAGGATGTCTTTCCATTTCATTATATGTTTCTTATTATTGCCTAGGCCCCCAGTGGCAACCCACTCCAGTACTCTTGCCTGGAAAATCCCATGGACGGAGGATCCTGGTAGGCTGCAGTCCATGGGGTCATGAAGAGTCAAACATGACTGAGTGACTTTACTTTCACCCCAGTGTTGTTGCCTGGAGAATCCTAGGGATGGTGGAGCCTGCTGGGCTGCCGTCTATGAGGATGCACAGAATCAGACACAACTGAAGCAGCAGCAGCAGCTTTACATGTTTTACATACTTTTTAAAATATTTTTGCTGGTGGATATAATGCAAATCCTAGTATGCATGTCTTTCTATGTGTAGACATGCTGAAACAGAGTAAGTTCCTAGAAGCAGGATTGCACAGTTAAAGAGAGTGCATGTTTTTGATGTAGATGAGATGAAAAGCAGTGCAGGAGGCAACATGTGGAAAAATGGATGAAGGTGGGTCTTGGTCTCTGACACACACGTGTTCTCTGGTGGCTTTTCAAAAATGTTCTGAAGTATGTCTTAACTGCCTATGCTGTGTGAGTACTTACAACTGTGAGGTCATGAGCAAGCCTTGGTTTGTGATAAATAAAACTGGGAGGAAAACAACCCCAGGTCAAGGGTTATAATGATAAGGAGGGATGATGGATCTACTTAACACAGCCCCTGCCACATGATAGATTCCATATGTTATTACATGAGTCTTCAAAATGTTTTATTTCTATAAGCTTCAGCTTTATATCACCATGTCATCATCTCAAACTCAAGAAGTATATTTTCAACTTTACCAGAAACAAACTTCTCTTTGATCTATTTCTGTTACCAGTAAAACTTTGTTTTTCTCATCCAGCTAAGAACACCCTAGTTTTGCCCTGATTTGCCACATTGATTTAATACCCAAAGGCTTTGGGGTTCTGCAAGGGCCAGGCATCCCTCTCTTTGTTTCAGAATTATCCAGTTATGACTTGATTTTTCCAATTCTTGTATTTTTGTCAAATCTCACTCATTTCTCCACCATCAATTCTTCAAATGTTCATTAAACATATATTGTCTGTCACATGAGTCTTACTTCTTCATAGCTATGTGTTGTCATCTTATATGCAGGTGCGAACCCTCTGAATTTTAAGGCAGAAAAGACTATCTATATCCCCAGATCCCTACAGATAGATTGCTGCTTCCAAGTACACACAGGGGGAAAGGGGACTTTTTCATCATACCTTTCTTTTTCTTCTAAGAAATCACCTCCTTAGGTACAGCAGTATTGCACTCAGAATTTTGCTCATCACTCATTACAAGAAAAGGACAAATTTCAGAAAAATGGGAAGGAAACATCAGTGGAATAACTTGCTATCTCTTTGATTACACAGTAATGACACCCAGGCAAGGAGAGAGGTAGAATTACAGGCAATATTCTCAGCAAGTGACTGTGTGGCTCTGTCATGCTTTAAATCATGGAGAACTTTGTGACATCACAGACAATACCATTTGATTTCAAGAGGCAGCTATCATTAGAGTTTCCATGTTTTAATCTTGTTTGATGAAATAAGTGTTTGTAATTCTGTATTTGATGTTGTATTCTTAAAAATTTAAGGTAACTTCAGTTACTTATTTTTAGAAGATTTTTATTTTTATTGTGGCTGGAATAAAGAAAAATGTCATTTTCTGTAGAAATATCCTCTATATCAGCAGTATAATCTTCTGCTAAACTAACAGATTAATCTTATCTTCTTTCTAGTCACCTGTTACATAGTCATTTAACACCTGCCCACTGTGTATTCTCACTCCAGGGTTTTCAAATGTTGGTGTGAATCAGAATAATTTGGAAGGTTTTTGTTGTAAAGGTGGAGTCATAGGTCCCTTCCAGACCTATTGCTTCACAAATGTGCACTCAGATCTTTTCAATAGCTGGTCTTTATGGACTGTGATTTGAGAAACAAATATAAAGATTCAAAAAGATTGTTTTTCCAACAGAATAACCTGCTTTGCTGATGCATTTGGTATTTACTGTCTTGTTAAATGCTTCTAGGTCATTGCTAGGAAGGAAGAATATTTTAGTTAAAATGAAAAACCCTTTAAATTTAAAAATGTGGCAATTGATGAGGTAATAAAATGGTTGATATTTTCCTAGAAGTTGTCTGTGATGTTTGTTATTAAAATAAGTATCATGTAGCTTTAAAATGTGGTGTATGTAGAATCACAAATCAAGTAAACAAACTTTTAATCTAAAATACAGCTTATTACAATTTTAGGAACATTACCAACCTTTATAGAATTGATTCACATAAATGACTGAGGATATATAATAATAATACTGATTAGCTATGGAGTAGAGATTAGGCAATAAAAGATTTGGGGCCCTTGGCATATAAATCTATGACACATATAAATAAAGAGCCAAGACGGTTGCTAGTGTGCCTTTCCGAGAATAAGAAGAGAGGTCTCAGGTGTAGCATATGAACCTAATCTTGCTGCCTAAGTGATTTTTGAAAAAGATATCAAATGCATTTGTTGGGGGGGAAGTCTAAAGTCATTACTCTGTCAAGAATATGAAAATGAAGAATTATATGCTTGTAGAATAACCCATTCACTGCATCTACCAAGGAAGTGAGTGGCAAAATTATGATTCACATAAATGACTGAGGATATATAATAATAATACTGATTAGCTATGGAGTAGAGATTAGGCAATAAAAGATTTGGGGCCCTTGGCATATAAATCTATGACACATATAAATAAAGAGCCAAGACGGTTGCTAGTGTGCCTTTCCGAGAATAAGAAGAGAGGTCTCAGGTGTAGCATATGAACCTAATCTTGCTGCCTAAGTGATTTTTGAAAAAGATATCAAATGCATTTGTTGGGGGGGAAGTCTAAAGTCATTACTCTGTCAAGAATATGAAAATGAAGAATTATATGCTTGTAGAATAACCCATTCACTGCATCTACCAAGGAAGTGAGTGGCAAAATTTATTTTGTATGAATAATTGAACACTTGATTCCAAGGTGAGCATTAGTAAAACAGATGAATAAAGGAATTGAATTGAGAGAAAGTTAGAAATGTAATTGATATTGAAAATAGGATTTTCTAAACTTAGTGCTCAATTTGTTGAAAGTGTCTCTTGTTCAGATTGAATGATAGAACTTAAAGAGTTCATTATGCACTTGAAAACAAAAATATTTCTGAGACTGATTAGTAATTATTCAGAAATTACTTGAGGAGGTCTTGTAGGTTTAGTCTCATTTGATGGTCACTAAAATGAGTATTGCATGGTCAGTGAAGAACTGTGTTTGAATGGTTTATGCAGGGGAGAAGAAAGAAGACTACAGTGTTAGAATATGGAAGTAATGAGCCTTGTAAAGTAGGAACACAGAATGTTATAGCAAACCAGTGCACTCAAAGGAAATGTGATCTGGACCAACCTCTCTAGGAAAGAACTAAGAAGTCATCTGATGATGTGCAGAGAAGGGCAGAGGAATTTGACGATGGTCCCAGTGAACAAGTTCAGATAAAAGTACTCATTAATGTGAGCTACCAGTGATTTATGCTGGTGACCAGGAAAGATAGAATAAAGAGTCACAATGGATAGTAACCAGTTTCCAGGCAAGCATGTATCTATGCTTAATAGAGTGATGTCAAGGGTAGCCTAGGAGTATATTCTTATCAAGAAAGTTCTAATTCTGTATTTCTAATTCTAACTTTTAATTTGAATTCACTAATTCAGATTCATTCTTGGATCTCACTTGTACCATCAATCTTAATATGTAGTCCAGTAAATTCCATTTCCAGACTCTTTGGTGTCAAATCTATCATTTTATTTCCACATCTACTTCCACAACCCCAAGCCAAGCCACCATTTCTTCCATAGACTCATGAGAGTTTCTAATCAGTCTTCTCAACCGCAGTCTTGCCTCCCACCAATCCCTTCACACACCTTTGAATGGTCTCATCTTAAAGAATTGATTGTATACCTTATTAAAACAGTTTACTGTCCTAGACTGCACTTGGAATACCCAGGACCTGATAGTAAGGATCTCCATGAGCAGATCCCAGTTCCTTGCCCAGCACTTTCCACACCAGTCTCCATCATGCCCTCCTGTCTGGCCCCTCTAGCTTCTCTCTGTGCCT
>SJYC01046988.1:0-19722 GCA_006408675.1 Madoqua kirkii | reverse complement strand
CTGGACTCGATGGACGTGAGTCTGAGAGAACTCCGGGAGATGGTGATGGACAAGGAGGCCTGCCGTGCTGCAATTCATGGGGTCATGGAGTCGGACATGACTGAGCAATTGAACTGAACTGAACTGAACTGAATGGTCTAGTGCTTTTCCCTACTTTCTTCAATTAAGTCTGAATTTGCAATAAGGAGTTCATGATCTGAGCCACATGAATCACTAGACTGGATAAGGTAATTAGTGAAGAACCTCATGAGAAAGATATAGGGATTTTTGACAGAGAGCTTTAGAAAAATCCCACAGTCAAGACACAAAACAGAGATTTTCCTGATAAGCTCTCAAATGATTCACTTAACCCTCTGGTGACGCTAACAGATTCTTCATCAACTCCTCCACAACCCAAGCCAGTGAAGACGTTAATGCGGTGTCAGTTTGGGCAGGTATTGAAAGCGCTGGCTGCTCAATTGTGTCAACTCTTGGCGCCTCATGACTGTAGCCTGCCAGGCTCCTCTGTCTGTGGGATTCTCCAGGGAAACATACCGGAGTGGGTTGCCATTCCCTTCTCCAAAGTATCTTCCAGACCCAGGGATCAAACCCAGAACTCCTGCACTGCAGGCGGACTCTTTACCATCTGAGCTACTCAGGCAGGGAATCGACTCTTTATTTCCTCCTCTGTGAAACAGAAGCTGTAGGAATGCTTGCCCCAGCTTCCTCAAAGGGGGTTGGAAAGATCAAATGAGAAACTAGGCATCAGACAGCCTTGTAAACCATTAACTTCTTGATCAGTGCTAGGTACTGTTGCTTTGCCATTAACACTCCTTCATCGCTTTCAGATGTTTCACTAAATGATCAGCAAGTCCCACAATACTTTTTCAGAATTTCCTATGGTACTTTCTCTAGACCAGAAAATATGGGTGGTTTTTTGTTTGTGTGTTTCTTTTTTTTTTTTTTTGGCTCTGTTTTGAAATTCTAACCCATTCTCACTTTACTAAATCATGATGAGGAGAGAACTTTATAGACCCACTGAACCAATTATCACTGATTCTCCTTCTCCTGAATGTAGGTTCTACACAGGGAACTGACCAGCTAAATGTAGAACGGATTAGCAAATCTCACATTCTAGAGCCGTGAAACCCACAGAACTCCAGAAAAGACATTTTGATACCAAGTGATGGAAGCTTCAATATATAAACTGATTCATAAATATTTTAAACAAGTCAGTGAGTGGAAAATATACACATTGCATCATTAGGGAACTAATGCGAGAATAATAATAACTATTTGGTGTCTCCTCTGCAGTAAATGCCTTTAGAAACATTGCTGGGCCTCTAGCCTCTGAACAGCACGGAGCCTGGGAGACGTCTGTTTGCTGCTCCGCGAGCTGCGCCGGAGGCACCCAGCTTCCACAAGCCCGCGTTCCAACGAGCTCTCGCGTGCAGTGGGCACAGCACTCAGTCACTCTCTCAGGGGTCAGAGTTCAACCTCTCTGGCAGATGCATTTTAATTAGAAACTATTCTTCCTTGGAAAAGGTTCTATAGTGCTCTAACAGGGTTCCTGACATCATGGGCCACTGTGGGCTTACTAACCTGATACATAAGTGACTGTGGTTAGTACCGGCTGAGCAGTAACGAGGATTCTGGCGCAGTGGGTGCAGTGACTTCCTGTGGCCTTCAATCTGAGTTGCTCACTCAGCCCAGAGTCAACAGGAAAAGGTGACTCATAGCTCCTCCTGCCTCTACCTGCATGGAGAAAGTCAGCTCAGCTTTTCTTTTCACCTATAATGAGTCATATCTGACAGCTTTAGAATGCATGCGAGAGGCTCAGTGCATATCTTGGGCTTCTCTCTCATTTTGCTGAAAAGGTTTCATAGGCCAAAAGATGTGCCAACTTTCTACTACTGCAAAGTAAATTTAAAAGAGCTTCTCCTCTTTTTACAACTGGCCGTTTCCCATTTACCTATAAGTCAATCAATGAAATAGTAGCAGTTCTACCAGATTTGCTGAGACAATCAATCTAGAGGGGCTTGAGCCTCTCACTGGGCCTTGGAGTTCCCTGATGGGCCTGAGCTGGACGCACTCTGGACTCACAGCACCAGTTAATGGAGCTGTGCTGCAGTGAACAGCTGTCCCCCAGCTTAGCACTGTGACTCCAAGAGACCCTGATCAGCACTGTTCCAAGCTCTCTCGGCACAGCTTGCTTGCTCTCCCTCTTTCTCTTTATTTAAGACTAGCTTTACGACATACCTCACCTCACGTGCAATGGTCAGCATGAGCTAAGCTGTGAGAGCCTGGCCTGCAGCGTGGACACCTGCTGTTTTGGGCTCTCAGGACGTCAGATGCGGGGCCCTGTCCTCATCCTGCCTGAGTCACCCAGCAGGTGGCGGTCAGGGCAGTCAGGTGACCCAGGTCGGGAGTGGCTTCTTGGATCAGAATCCTGCTTAGGGTTTGACCTGTTGAATCAGACTATGCCCTGGGGAGGTTATGAATTCTTCAAGCATTCCAGCTTCTCATTTACTTCTTAACAGTGAGAATATGGCTGCCTTTGGAACCAGGCAGATATATGTTCACACTCTTACTTCTCCAGCATGTTATTAATAATTCTTCGACCTAAGCAGATACTAAATGTCTCTACACCTTGGCTACCTGGTGGGTTAGAATGGTGATCCTCGCAGACTGTGCAAGGATTCCACAGAACACCAAGGTAAGGGCCTCATCCTGCTGCTGGTGCAGGCGCCTGGGAAATGTGGCTTCCTCCAGGGAGCTGGGTCCTCCCAGAAGTAGAACCAACACAGGAGAAGCAGCTATCCCTTCTTAATCTGCACCACGTGGCCTTCCCCCACCAGACAGGAAACACACTGCCTAAGCTGCCGTGGTTTAAGGCAACAGTGAGAACACCAAAACCTTACTGCCAAAAACTAAAGTTCTCCTGTGCTCACAGTAGTTTTGGCATTGATTTCCTCAGAGTAGAAACTAAACTGAAATTGAGAACTTGACATCAAGATATGTGTTAATCAAGGTGCCCTCTTAGGGTGTCCAATCCTCCCAACTTGCCAGGGACTGAAGATTTTCCTAGGACACCAGAAAGTTCCGGCGGCCAGGCAGCTGGCTGCCCTCTTGTGTTCAGCAACTAGGGCAGTGCTGGGAAGGCGCCCGGGGCCGGCGAGAGGTGCCTGCCTCCTGGGGGCTGAGAGGGCGATGCGCGGTCTCCAACGTTCCTTTCATTTGATAGTTGGTGGTCCCAGGTTCCTGCCCACCTTGGCATGCGCTCACACAGGCAGTCTGTCTGGCCCTGACTCACACCTGCAAGAAGTGGGGAGGGAGCTCCCTCCAGTCACCTCGGGTGAACCCCATTCTGGACTGTCTCTGTGGCTGTCCCGAGAGCCTGCACCCAGCGTCCACCTGCAAGGGTGCGTCCTAGACACAGCTCAGAAGGCGCTCTCTGGCCTGTGACATCCCCTCTTTTTTCTATCTTTACTTTTTATTCCGTTTGGAAAGCGGACTTCCTCTAAGAGCCAGGAAAGCCACACAGCGCTTTACAACAAGCAAGGTTCCAGCTGGCTGAAGACCAGGCTCCAAGGCCCCATTTGTAGTGTGTCTGCTTTTTCTTCAATTTAGACTTCAGATGAATCTGAAGGGCGAAGGACCTCCAGGGATTGAAATAAGCCATTCATATTTTGCATGTTGCATTTCCCATAGCTTGACTTCTTTTTTTTTTTTTGACTTGACTTTGGATTTCATTTATGGTTCAGACAAACTGGCCAACAAATAGAAACCACAAACCAAAAGGGTCAGAGTGAAATTCATGAACCAGGCTTCCATTTACTACCTTCACTTCTGATTCTACAACCTTACTCACCTTCATTTCCGCCCCCTCCTTCCTTCCATCCATTTTCATGTTTCCCATCCCTAACATCAAACTGCCTACATACCCTTACTCAATATCTAGCTCTCTTAGAATGTAAGCTTATAATGGCAAGGAGCCTGGGGAGCCCCACTGTACAGCATTTGGCCCCTCAATAAGTATGGCAGAAAGTGAAGAACAACTAAATAGTCTCTTGATGAAAATGAAAGATGAGAGTGAAAAAGTTGGCTTAAAGCTCAACATTCAGAAAACGAAGATCATGGCATCCGGTCCCATCACTTCATGGCAAATAAATGGGGAAACAGTGGCTGACTTTTATTTTGGGGGGGCTCCAAAATCACTGCAGATGGTGACTGCAACCGTGAAATTAAAAGACGCTTACTCCTTGGAAGGAAAGTTATGACCAACCTAGATAGCATATTTTAAAGTAGAGACATTACTTTGCCAACAAAGGTCCATCTAGTCAACACTATGGTTTTTCTAGTAGTCATGTATGGATTTGAGGGTTGGACTGTAAATAAAGCTGAGCACTGAAGAGTTGATGGTTTTGAACTGTGGTGTTGGAGACTTTTGAGAGTCCCTTGGACTCCAAGGAGATCCAACCAGTCCATCCTAGAGGAGATCAGTCCTGGGTGTTCATTGGAAGGACTGATGTTGAAGCTGAAACTCTAATACTTTGGCCACCTGATGCGAAGAGCTGACTCATTTGAAAAAACCCTGATGCTGGGAAAGATTGAGGGCAGGATGAGATGGCTGGATGGCATCACCGACTCAATGCACATGAGTCTGGGTAAACTCTGGGAGTTGGTGATGGACATGGAAGGCTGGCGTGCTGCAGTCCATGGGGTCGTAAAGAGTCGGACACGACTGAGTGGCTGAGCTGAGCATCTGTGACTCTGTCCTCGTCAGTGGGCTGTCCTTGGCCACAGCTGCTGCTGCCCAGAAGCATGAGCGCTTCAGCAGCAGGGTGTGGGTTTGCTGGTAATTTCCAATCTGGCACTTGAAACAGAGAGTCTTACTTAAGATCAAAACTGAGCATCCCTGAACGCTTGCCTTTCCGGATCTGCTTCTGCAGCTTGGGTTCTCACTTTCTAAAACAATTACTATTCTGTTTTGACTTAAAGATGAATAGTTATCAATGGTTTAATACATTCTCACCTTCAGAAAGCATTTCCATTTTAATGAGTTTTCAAGGAGATAACACAAAGATGACCGTTGTAGACTTAGGGGCGTTGTCACAGACAGTCAGGAAAATACTATTGAGCAGGAGCACATTTTCTGATGTTTCTATATTTTCTCCCCATGAGCTGTTCCTTCTTACTTCCACGACCAGAGGTGTAAGCTCCTGGTTGAAAACTTAATTCCCTTCTCGTTTGATATTTCCAACCTGGAACATTCAATGATCATATAAATTTACTTCACCACTGGAAACACAAGCAAAGTTTAAACACTTAACCACTGAGCATCACTTTGTTTTTCACAAAGAGAATCAGAAGAGTGAGAAATCGCGTTCACCCGAAGGAAGAAAATGGCAGCTGCTGCTGGATTCTGCAGTGGGAGCCAGACAGCACAGTGTCTGGACCGTTTCTGAAGTTACAGCTGCTCGAGCCCCTGAGGGTTTGTCCATTATCTCCGTGGAAATGCAGGGTGAACCATTTATTCTCCTTAGGAACCCTGAAGGCTCTCCCTAAGGCTCTCTGGTTGCTCCCGTGGAATTGTGTGTAAGCCACAGTAGGGCTGAAAGAGCAGCCAGCCTGGCTCAGTAGAACAGTGACGGAGAGACCGTGGCTCAGGCCCACGCCTCCCATTAGGGCAGATACAGACAGCAAAGCGGACGGGCATGGAGTCTGCCTTCACCAATGAGTTAACTAACAGGAAAGGTTACAAACTACACTCTCATGTTACCTTTGAACTCATTTCACAGCAATAACATTAATAAGCCATGAAGGAAAAAAATAAGCAAAAGACTGATAAACAAAGAAAATCAATGTGCTAAATATCCAGACTGTTTTTATTATATTCCAGCTCCAGATGCCACATGATTCTCCTAGTTCAGGTTTCAGAATGCGCTCTTCATTTTGACGGATAATCTGCTATAATATTTAGGAGGGAGAAAGCAAGAGATATGAGTAATTATAATAACCATAGCCTTGCTTCAATTTTTTCATGTTGTACAAATTCACAAAGCTATATTAAAAATGAAAAAAATAGTTTATTTCTTTGATACAGAATATACAATATTGCACTCATGTTGCAAGTAGTGTGTAAAACAAGAACTCTATTTAGACTGCTGGAGCAGTTGTCTGGGATATTTCACAGCATCACCAACAATAACCAGCACTGCCCTTTAACCCACTGAAAAGGCCAACGTTTGATAAAGCCTACTTTTTATTCCAGCGTCAGTGACTGCCTTTCAGTCACATAACTACCTTTAAGTCTGAGGCACTGGTAATCTGTATCCATATATTAAAGAACCAGATACTGACAAGCTATTTTCCAGGTTTTATCAACAATTTTTCAATAACTTTTCCTTTCCATTGTACTTAATCCTATTACCTAATATGCTATTCTTTCTTGAACAAATGAAACTATTTTGCAGCAATAACTATTGTTCATCCTTGTGAAACCAATTATCAACTTTTTTATTCAGACTGAGCTACAAAGTCTGATTTTCTCAGTCACTCAGTGATTTGGGTTAACTCAGAGTTAGGAAAAGATTTCCCACCTCCAGCCACACACTCAGGCCCTGAGCTGAGGCCTGAATCCAGACACACAAGAGGGAGTGTAACCTGATCCTGCTGGGGTCTGGGGACACCCTGTTCCTGCCTCACACACACCCCTGACATTTACTTCCTAGAGTCCTTGTTCTGGAAGATCTCAGTTCTTTTAAACAGTAACCAGTTTGTTTTCCTGCTTTTCATCTATCACATGGGTGGTTGGTAGCTGTTTCTGCTGCTTAGTCACTTCAGTCGTGTCTGACTCTGTGGGACCCTATGGACTGCAGCCTCCCAGGCTTCTCTGTTCTTGGGATTCTCTAGGCAAGAGTGCTGGAGTGGGTTGCCATGCCTTCCTCCAGGGGATCTCCAGGACCCAGGGGCTGAACCTGAGTCTCCTGACCTCCTGCACTGCAGGCAAATTCTTTACTACTGCACCACCAGGGAAGCCCACGAGGACGGCAGAGTCCACATCATTCTGATCTCAGATAAATCTGACCTAGGGTACACTTCATCCTGTTCTGGCGGTAGAAAGGCACGTAACAATTTCACATTCACAGACAAAATAATGGGATCTGCAAATAGGGAAACTCCAAATACAAAAAGACCCTTTAAAGAAAACTCTCATCTTGGACACCATCTTTTAAATTAAGTATAATCCAGTGAATAGTGAATAGCAAAATAGAAGCATTGAAAAAAAAAAACAGACCACACACAAAAATAAACTCAAAATGGATTAAAGATCTAAATGTAAGACCAGAAACTATAAAACTCCTAGAGGAGAACATAGGCAAAACACTCTCCAACATAAATCACAGCAGGATCATCTATGATCCACCTCCCAGAATACTCAAAATAAAAGCAAAAACAAACAAATGGGATCTAATTAAAATTAAAAGCTTCTGCACAACAAAGGAAACTGTAAGTAAGGTGAAAAGACAGCCTTCTGAATGGGAGAAAACAATAGCAAATGACGCAACGGACAAACAACTAATCTCAAAAATATACAAGCAACTTATGCAGCTCAACTCCAGAAAAATAAACGATCCAATCAAAAATGGGCCAAAGAACTAAACAGGCATTTCTCCAAACAAGACATACGGATGGCTAACAAACACATGAAAAGATGGTCAACATCACTCATTATCAGAGAAATGCAAATCAAGACCACAATGAGGTACCACTTCACACCAGTCAGAATGGCTGAGATCCAAAAGTCTACAAGCAATGAATGCTGGAGAGGATGTGAGAAAAGGGAACCCTCTTACACTGTTGGTGGGAATGCAAACTAGTACAGCCACTATGGAGAACAGTGTGGAGATTCCTTAAAAAATTGCAAATAGAACTGTCTTATGACCCAGCAATCCCACTGCTGGGCATACACACCGAGGAAACCAGTGTTGAAAGAGACACATGTACCCCAGTGTTCACTGCAGCACTGTTTATAAATCGCCAGGACATGGAAACAACCCAGATGTCCATCAGCAGATGAATGGATAAGAAAGCAGTGGTACATATACACAATGGAGTGTTACTCAGCCCTCAAAAAGAATACAATTGAATCAGTTCTAACGAGATGGATGAAATTGGAGCCGATTATACAGAGTGAAGTAAGCCAGAAAGAAAACCACCAATACAGTATATTGACACATATATATAGAATTTAGAAAGATAGTAATGATGACCCTGCTAAAAAAACAGGGAAAATTTTCTCAGAGCAGGGCATCTTAGTCTTTTTAGCGTCTACACTGAAGAGGTGCCCTCCCCAAATGCAAACCCGTGACTCACTGACAAGCAAGTGCCTACAGTCCCAAGCGTGCCGCTGACAGTCGAATGGCAAAGCCACTCAGACAGCATGCAGAGCGACGGCCCAGGCAGCATGGCTGGAATTGCACTGGTAAAACCAAAGCCATGTGGAATGTCGGAAAACCATCTGAAGACCAATACTTATGCAAAAATAAATATTTAGCTCTGGGACCTATTCTCACAGCAACAGTTACAAAAATAGAAAACAGTATTAAACAGATACATGAATTTATAAAAATTGGTTTATAAAATATTTTAATTTTGAGAAACCTATTTCTCTTCCTCCCTGTTCTAACAATTATATTCTTAGATATATTTTGATGAAACATTGTAAGCTTTGACTGGGTGACAGATTGTTTTCGGGTTGTTTTCATGGATACACAAATTTCTCTCCGAAGGTTCTGAACTTGAAATGTATTTACTCAGTGTCATGAGCCAGGACGGGTTTAGGGTCACAGTAAACCAAGAACACTCCAACCCAACAGTCTCCCAGCTGCACAAGGGGCTTGTTTCAAGCATCCTATTCAGACAGAGCAAACTGCTGCCACATTTGGCATGACTGCATGGCAGGCGAGGGTGCAAATCAGACCAGAACGTAGGGCATTTCACACGTCACGAGTCCATGTTCTGCCTAGAGGTCTTTTTTATCCTTTTCAGAAGCTGGGGACAAGAGAACCAAGGAGGCATGTCCAACACGGTGCTGCAGAAGAGGGCCGCTGACATAGACTTGAAGGAAGGGAGCTTCAGTCTACTGCCAGCTCTCAGGAAACTATCCAGGTGCACAAAAAGGCTTCCTAGCAGCATTCCAACTGTCTGTCTTTTTATGTCACCACCGCACGTCCACAGCCCATCAGGAGTGGCGTTCACAGCCCTGCAGCACTCACTTCGTAAGAAGATCAACAGCTGGGAATCCACTGTAGTTTACGGTGCGGGGGTACTTAGAAAGGGAGGTCTATGTGTGAATGTGCAAGTGTGGGCATGTGTTTGCTCTTTGTTAGCCACAGTATTTGTGTAGAATACATCTTCTCATGATCACAGAACTTTGATTTAAACAGTGCCAATCTGTCCAGTATGATTGAAGGCAGTAAACACCATGCATTTGTGTTTGAATTTCATGCTCTTTGCCTTTTTTCTTTTCAAAATTAATTATCATTAAAACGTATCATGGTACCTATTTGTCAGCAAGCCACTCAAAAAGATGCCCTTGAAACTATTTCCAAGCAGCTTTTCCTTCTTCTGCTGCCTCTGGAAGCAAAAATAGACCCACCTAACACAAGAAAACATTTTCCAGAGCTTCAGCTGTGTCTTAACAGCTAAAACTCAGCTAATTTCCAAGTTCTGTGTTCCCACCTTCTCCACAGCATTTCAAACCTTCTGAAATGACAAGCCTCTTCAGTGGTGTGTTTCATTCCCGGGAAAAGGGCAATCATATGGGTACTTGGGTACTCTAGCCAAAACCTGGCAGTGAAGACGGGCCTGGGGTCCCAGTCATCCAGACGTGCTGCAAGGAGTCTCCGTCGTCCAGAAGGCTTGCTTCCTGAGGAGTGAGGAAAAAGCTGTCAATCAACACCAATCTAGGCAAGAGCTATAAAGCCAAGCACTGTATTACAAAGTTTGGTCCCTGCTGTCTTTGGTGTTATGATGCTTTCTGTATGTCACACATCTCCTTTGTGCATTTAAAATTTTAAAGAGAAATAAGTAGCAACACAGCTATCATCTTGTTGCTCTGTATCCATTTCCCTGTAGGCCTTTTTCTGAGGCAGTAAAGAAAATTTTCTTTGAATGTTGATCGGTAAGGCCAGTGCTCACTAGCACAGAGCTGGACAACAAAACAGAACACAGGGCAAGCAGCACAAACAGATTTTAAAAGGCAAACGGGTTCTGCCCTTTCAGACACAGTTATCTCTGCAAGACTCAGGGGTTGGCCTGAAGACGGAGGTAGCCTTATTACAGCTCAAGTCACTGTGTCCACCTAAACTGCACTCAGAGTTGGGGGGCACGAGCCTCCAAGCTGGAAGAGACGGGAGTGGGAAGGCAGGGGCGTCCCCGCTTGTCTGAGCCATGCTCCATGGCATCTGTGCAGGTGCTGAGACAGTCCTACCTCCCAGCTTCCAGTTATCCCACATGATCAAAGAGAAGTGTGGAAAGAGCTGGGGAACGTCTAATATTTCTGCCTTAAAACTGAACAATATTTATCCCTAAAAAATTCAAAGGACAAGCTGCCATTCTTTTATAACGATATTAAAATCAGTAACATATATTCTATGTAAAAGATAGAAAACCAGAAACCTAAATTTTGGCAGGTCTCCCATTTTAATGAATTGAAGGACAGGAAGATGATTAAACATCAGTAGTCAGAAGAGTGGTTTTCATGAATTTTACACTGGGAAATATGATACCAAAATTATCCTCGTGTGACTGTCAGCCATGGAGCCAGTGGAATCACATGCAGCCTCTATAAGTCATTCGCTAGCTCTGATGATCTCACTTTTGAAAAGTAAATATTTTTAATCCATGGGGTAATAAATTTATGAACTTATTTAATTCTGGATGGAACACTTGCTTTATAGAACCTCTATCTACCAACGAGACAAAAACCGTCACATAAAATACATTTTCTTTTTCACCCAGAAAAGACATCTTCGTTCATCTCAAATCTGAATTTTTCATGAAATCCTAAAACAAATCTGTATGGATTCCAACACAAATGTCAAAAAACTAGAGAAAATTATAGCTGTAGTTTTGTTTTCACAGCTTCCAGAAGTTAGGGAACTATTCTCAGGCAAGTTATCCTGTGACGAAAGGCCAGCTGCACTTTGCTCAGGCTGCCAGAAGACCCTCACCAGCGAAGATGAAGGGTCTGGAGTCTGTCCTGACTCCTCTTCAGAGGGGATTTCATGTCTGAAGGTGGGGAATCGAGGGGGCTGTGGTCAGGGCAAACATTGTCCTCATCTGGAGAATGAGGACAATCCACTGGAATGTTGATTTTAGCATTCTATTGCCCAGAGCAAAATTCATGAAAATTCACCGTCTACTGGTGTTTAATCACCTTCCTGTCCTTCGATTCATTAAAATGGGAGGTCTGCCATAAGATGGAGAAAGGGCATGATTTTCTTCCTCACAATTCTCCAAGCAGCAAGCCCTTAGGTCTCTTGGGTTAAAGTTCAAAGAACTTGAACTGTTTGGCGTCTAAGAGAGTAAATTTGTAGAGAAATCTTTACAGAGCTGGTGCTCGCCAATGACACACAGCGAACTGCGCAGGTTCTGCGTAACAAACGTCTCCCTTCTCTGGACAGTGACGTGAAACAGCTCAGGAGACAGCGGACACGATCCCCCACTTGAAAAGGCAGCACTGTGAAGAGGGGGGAGCTGGTGCGGGGGTGCGCCTCCGCTCCCCTGCAGAGCCATCCTGGGCAGCCCCCGACCCCGCCCCACTTCCTTCAGGCCTCGACCACTTCCCTTCGCCATAAAAGTCAGGTCACAATAGACAACAGCTTTTTGTTGTTATTGTCGTTATCGTTGTTTTCCTTTTCTCAGTTACAGTCATGGAACACAAGACAAACACATTTCAGACTGAATGGAGTTACAAAGTGTAGAGGCTGGAAGCCCTCTGCTACCCACGTTCACTTTATGGACAGCGGGAGCCTAAGCTAAAAGCGGAGGAGTGATCGCCGACAGAAGCCAGGCTCCCAACCCCCCACTGAGGGCCCCAACTGCTACACCAGACCCTCTGGGACAAGCCAGCCTCCAACCCCCACTGAGGGCTCCACCTGCTACACCAGACCCTCTGGGACAAGCCAGCCTCGGCGGCCTCCCTCCACCGCATCAGGGTGTTCATGGCCAGCCTTAACCCTGGCCAGCAGTCAGTCACCTCAGACCCCAGGACAACTGGTGGAAAGTGCAAGGTAATGAACTGCTCTCAGTTTAAATTCTGATTGCCTTTATACATTCTGCAGGGTCTTGGGTTAGGGGAAATACAATAATCCTCAATAAACTACAAGGGAGTCTGTAGGTCACGACCCTTCTGAATCCAAAAGAACACTGGATCCTTTTTATGAATTGTCACATCTGTATTAAGACCATGGCCACTTGGGGAAGTTAGGCATTTTTCAGGCCTCAAACAGGTGAGCTGTGTGCAAACACGTCTTAGGGCAGACTCTCCCACCATGCTGAAGACTGACACCATGTCTCAAATTAGTTCACCTCAAGGGCAGACAAAATACTTCTATCACATTAACTTTACAAATACTTACAGCAAGTCGTCAGTGCAGGGTCAGAGAAACCAAGATGCTGTAGAGCTTAAAATCTTAAAATCAAAGAGAGCCTTGCAAAGGCATCTCCCCTCTCCCTTCACTACCCCAGAAACACCCTCTCCACAGAGGAGACAGTGAAAACAAACATTCCTTAGTTCCTCGAGGAAAAAACTTCCTGAGATCAGGCTTCAGAAACTGACTCCTGGGGGAAGTAATACACCTCCCCTGCTATCATCAGGGGCAAAGAAAATACGGAATCACTGCCAAGTAGAACTTTAAGAAATTAGTTATCACCTAGTCATTCCCTCAACTCAAAAAACTGCCCCAACGCGTCTCCTTAGAAAGGTCTCGAAACAATCAGAACAAAATTTAGGCAAAAATCTTTTAGCTAAGTGAGTGTCAAAGGGCTGCGAAGACCCTGTAGAGAACTCCTCCCTCTGGGCTCGGCGAAGGCCTCCAGGAAGCGCACAGCCTTCCTTTCTGGGGAGGGGAGATCGCAGTCCGCCCAGGGCCCCGGGACCTGACGGTCAGCCGGCATCAAGCTCTGGACCCACGCAGAGCCCTCAGGCTATTTCAGCGCAGGGAAACAGCAGTGGTGTGAAGGCACTTTCTCGCGGAGCGTTTACAATGCCAACTTCTCCTCTTTTTACAGTAATAAGCCAGCTGGGGTGCACTTGGTATAGAGAGCCACCTTTCCTGGCAGCCAGAAGCCGCGCTCTCAGGAGAGCCGGCGCAGGCCGGGTGCAGCCCTCCGACGGGGCGCCCCTGCGGCCCTCTCTCGCCCGAGTTACTTCAGGAGGCAGGGCCCAGCTCGGTCCCGCCCCAGGCCCTCACCGGCGCACAGCCCGCCCGTCCCGGACGCACACCTCGGCCGGGTCTCGGGGTGTCACGCGGGGCCCTGCAGCCGCTGGCCGGGCGTCTCCTTGGCCTTCCTGCAGGTGTACAGCCAGCGGATGATGCGCGCGTTCCTCTCGACCACCGAGGTGGCGCCGGGCACCTGCTCCGCCAGCTCCTCCTCCTGCAGGCCCTCGCCTTCCCCGCTGCGCCGGGAGAAGCCGCTGTCGGAGGTGGCCACGCTCACGCTGCGGCCCTTGAGGGCGCCGCGGTCCGACTCAGCCGAGAAGTTCTCGCGCCCGAGCGCCTCCACCACGTCGGGCTCCAGGCCGCAGTAGCGGAAGAACGTGTCCGCTTCGGCCAAGGACGCGGAGCAGCGCGAGCTGAGGTCCGACTGCGAGCGCCGCAGCCCCCGGCGCCCGGCCCCCAGCAGCTCCGCGCCGCGCGGCGCAGCCGAGACCCTGGGGGGCGTCGCGACGGGCCCGGCGGGCGCGGGGGGCGTGGAGGGGCCAGGCTCGGCCCGGGCGGCCCCCCGGGCCCGGACCCCCGACTCCGCTCCCAGCCGGGCAGCGCCGGGAGGCTCGGGCGCCCTGTCCTTGCTCGGCCCCTGGAAGAGCTTCTTCACCAGGCCTGCCCTCGGGCTGCCGGCTCCCGACGCTCGGGCGAACTCGCACTTCTGACGGTAGATGACCAGCGAGTCCGGCCTGAGCGGCTTCCGCGCTACAGCCCTGCGCACCCCGGGCGCGGGGACGCACGCCTGCCCTCCGGTCGCCGCGGGGCTGCTGCCCCCGCCAGCCGGGCCTGGGCCGGCGCCGGGCGGGCCGCGCACGTACTTGGCGCGGTCGGCCGCCAGCCTCTCCACCGCGCTCCTGCGAGCCGGCGCAGCCGCGTCCGGGGCCGCGGGGGTCCCGGAGTCTCGAGACCAGAGCCGCGCGCTCACGGGCGCGTCCAGAGCGCGCATCTCCACGCCCGGCCCACTGCGGAGACGCTCTCTGGAAACAGCAGTGGTGTGAAGGCACTTTCTCGCGGAGCGTTTACAATGCCAACTTCTCCTCTTTTTACAGTAATAAGCCAGCTGGGGTGCACTTGGTATAGAGAGCCACCTTTCCTGGCAGCCAGAAGCCGCGCTCTCAGGAGAGCCGGCGCAGGCCGGGTGCAGCCCTCCGACGGGGCGCCCCTGCGGCCCTCTCTCGCCCGAGTTACTTCAGGAGGCAGGGCCCAGCTCGGTCCCGCCCCAGGCCCTCACCGGCGCACAGCCCGCCCGTCCCGGACGCACACCTCGGCCGGGTCTCGGGGTGTCACGCGGGGCCCTGCAGCCGCTGGCCGGGCGTCTCCTTGGCCTTCCTGCAGGTGTACAGCCAGCGGATGATGCGCGCGTTCCTCTCGACCACCGAGGTGGCGCCGGGCACCTGCTCCGCCAGCTCCTCCTCCTGCAGGCCCTCGCCTTCCCCGCTGCGCCGGGAGAAGCCGCTGTCGGAGGTGGCCACGCTCACGCTGCGGCCCTTGAGGGCGCCGCGGTCCGACTCAGCCGAGAAGTTCTCGCGCCCGAGCGCCTCCACCACGTCGGGCTCCAGGCCGCAGTAGCGGAAGAACGTGTCCGCTTCGGCCAAGGACGCGGAGCAGCGCGAGCTGAGGTCCGACTGCGAGCGCCGCAGCCCCCGGCGCCCGGCCCCCAGCAGCTCCGCGCCGCGCGGCGCAGCCGAGACCCTGGGGGGCGTCGCGACGGGCCCGGCGGGCGCGGGTGGCGTGGAGGGGCCAGGCTCGGCCCGGGCGGCCCCCCGGGCCCGGACCCCCGACTCCGCTCCCAGCCGGGCAGCGCCGGGAGGCTCGGGCGCCCTGTCCTTGCTCGGCCCCTGGAAGAGCTTCTTCACCAGGCCTGCCCTCGGGCTGCCGGCTCCCGACGCTCGGGCGAACTCGCACTTCTGACGGTAGATGACCAGCGAGTCCGGCCTGAGCGGCTTCCGCGCTACAGCCCTGCGCACCCCGGGCGCGGGGACGCACGCCTGCCCTCCGGTCGCCGCGGGGCTGCTGCCCCCGCCAGCCGGGCCTGGGCCGGCGCCGGGCGGGCCGCGCACGTACTTGGCGCGGTCGGCCGCCAGCCTCTCCACCGCGCTCCTGCGAGCCGGCGCAGCCGCGTCCGGGGCCGCGGGGGTCCCGGAGTCTCGAGACCAGAGCCGCGCGCTCACGGGCGCGTCCAGAGCGCGCATCTCCACGCCCGGCCCACTGCGGAGACGCTCTCGGGCTGCGCGCGGTCGTCAGCGGACCAGCTCCGGAGTCGGTTCCGCGAGAGCAGCGGCGCCCCGGTGCCCGGCCGCCCGGGGCGGGGGCAGAGTCCGCTCGGACCGCGGCACCGCCCGCCGGACCCGCCCCTCCCGGCCCGCCCTCTCCTCGCGCCGGGCCCGCCAGCCCGTTCTGGGTCCTGCCGGGCTTCGCGCGGCCCTGCTCCGGGGTCAGGGCCGAGCCCCGCGGGCCCGCAGGCAGAGGGGCGGGGAGGGGCCAAGTCGGTGCGGGCCCGGGGCCACCGCCCCTTCCCGGCCGCGGGCCTCGCTCACCTCCGACGCCGGCACTTCCGCAGCGGGGAAAGCAGAGCGGCTCCGGCGCCGCCCCCACAGCCGGCAGGTGTCTCCTGCCCTTTGAATTCTTAAAGTGACCTCGGGATGTTGGAAAAGTGGCTTTAATTTCCTGGAGTGCTCTTGCAGGGCACTCCTCCTGAACTGTAGGAAAGGAAAGCCTGAACGCGCCGCAGGACAGGCCGGTCTGTGTGTCAGGCAGAAGGGAACCAGGAACCGGGACTGGGTCCAGGCTCAGCCAGACGGCCTGCCGGTGGCCCGACCAGACTGGACCGTCTGATGCCGGGGCTCGCGAGGCAAGGCTCAGGGATTCGGGAAAAGCCTGAACACATTCCCAGAAGACTGCTGTTTTTACCGTAATCAGTGTAACACGGAAACCACGGGTTCACTAGGGCAGTGAATCAGTCTAGGAATGCTGAAAAAGTCTAAGGGAAACTTTGCCAAAATTCCACTCTTTCAAAAGGTGGACGAAGGACTAACAATATCTGCCAGACAGTGATATGTCCACGTTATCTCCTGTGAAAGCCAAGTCCGTGATACGCTGACCTTTCCAGGCGGTGGTTGAGTGTGCCTGGCGCGGGGCAACACAGCACCGCCTGGCTGCAGACAGGGAGTAGCCTTAGGACTGGGTCTGTTTTGGTTTTGTTTTTTTCGTTTTTTAACAGAAATGCCAATGGGCACCAGGCGGACGGTGGTGAGTGAGCAGGAGCAGAAGCTCAAGATTTCAAACAGGTTTGGCAAACCTGCACCCTCTGACCACCAACCACCCAGAATCCCAGCAGGTGCCCAGTGGGTCTTCAGACCTGGAGTTTCTCTGAGGTTGTATCCTGTAGTCAGTGATAGAAACACAAGAATCCAGGTCTCCTGAGAACCAGGCTACCCAGTTAGTGTCACCAGAAAATGCCACACGGACGTGAAAAGATGCCTGTGGTCCTGAAACTGCCAGAGAGAGAGAGAGGGAGCCTCTGCTAGCTCCAGGGATGGACAGACAGCCTACTAGTGGTGGGAGGGCCTGGTGGGAGCCCAAAGCCCGGCTTTTACTCAGGCTGACTTGTCTATTGTCAGCAAGAGAAAACACATACTTTTACTTGCTTAGCCCCGAATGCCTGCTTTCCGTGTTCACACTGGCCGTTGCAGCAGTTCAGAGAGAGAGAACTCCGAAGCATAGGGTATCTGGAATTCGTCTGAGCCTGGGTCCACTGTTTATTAGTCATGTTCCACTGGACAGAAAACAAATCTCTCGAGGCCTTTGCTCTGTCGTTTGTAAGAATCTTCATTTGTGTAGCTTAGAGCGTTCCCTGCTTTTTAGTGAGCACTAAATGAGGTCTCTCCCGGCTTCTGCAGAGGCTGCCAGGTTGGGCTTCTCAGTGTCTCTTGTAGGGTCAGGCTGCTCCACTGTAAACTAGACCACATTACTTCCACCTGCTGGGACAGTTATTAATGAGGTTGCACATACACAGATCAAATTTTCTTTTTAAAAATTTTTTTATTTGGAAGACAATTGCTTTACAACACAGACCAACTTTTCAATAAATAAATGTTTTAATTATGGTGGTTATGATTAGTGGAGTATCACATTTTAAATACGGTTAGTGAATTCACATATGAGTATTGAATAAAACTACTATATTTAAGACATAGATATTAAGATACTGACAAGAAAATTTTCTCCATAAACTTTTCTCACTGCTCAGCTGGTAGCTTAGGCTTTGGCCTCATTTATCCCTGGCATCATCTCCAAATACATGATCAGAGCAGGAATAATGCTTACAGACCCAATGATCCAGAAACTCTCCTCCAGAGAATATGTCCTGTGGAACCAAGAAGAGGTGTGTTCACGGTATGCACTGCAGACAAGCAGGTGAAATCAACCTACATTCAGCAAAAGAAAGAAAGTTAGACAGTGGATGGCATACCCATGGGATGGAGCATCATGCAACCATTTACAGTCATGCTTCCGTAGGATATTTTATGGAATGCAAAGTGATCAGGATGTATGTGAAATTTTGAAAATAGGACAAATATAGTGGCAGTCTTGAGTAAATAGCTAAATATCATGAAACCTACAGAGACTAAATCATGAAGAAATAGAAAATCCACATAGACCTATAGCTAGTGGGAGATTGAATGAGATATCAGGTGTCTCCCATCAAAGAAAAACCTTGTACCTGATTATTGACTGACAAACTTTTAAAGAAGAACGAATAACCAATTCTTCTTGCTTTTTCACCAAAAAGTGAGGAGGAGGGAACACTTGCTAACTCGTTCTATAAGGTCTGTTGTGGTCGCCCGCCTCGCCGATAAGGAGAACGCCACAGACAGGATTCTTCTGACACGCAGTTTATTGTTACAGCTCTTTTAGGAAGTGGCGAGAGGGGGCCCCGATGCAGGGAAAGCGGTTGCTTATATAGCCCAGAGGGGAGGCGTGTCAACCTCTGATTGGCTCATAACAGAACACAGTTAGAATCCCTGATTAGCATATCTGTGTCAACCTCTGATTGGCTCATAACAGAACACTGTTAGAATCCCTGATTAGCATATCCGTTTGACGCCAAGAGACGCATCTTGCGCATGCGTCTTTTTTAGCCTACATATTTGCGAAGAACCAGGAAGCAGGAAACCGGCGCCATCCTGCAATGGCGGCTGCGGCTCCCGACAGTCTGTTACCCCATACCAAAATCAAACAAAGATAAAATAAGAAATCTACATATTAATATCCCTTATGGACATTAATGCAAAATTGTTTAACAAAATACTAACAAGCATAATTCAGTAGCATATTGAAAATATTATCTACAAGTGGGATTTTTTTCTGGAATGCAAGGGTGGTTCAATGTATGAAAATAAAACAACATAATAACAACAGAATGAAGAGAAAGAAACATACAAGGTCATTACATTTGATTTTAAAAAAAAGCACTTGACAAAATTCAAGATACTTTCAAGATAAAAACATGCAACAAACTAATAATAGAAGGAAATTACTTCAATGTAATAAAAGTCTTATGTGAGAAAGCTAGAGTGAACATTAAGCCCAACAGTGAGAGACAGGAAGCTTTTCTCTAAGATTAGACACAGGGAAGGGCACCTGACTTCACTGCTTCTGTCCCGTGCAGTACTGAGTCCCAGCCAGAGTAACATGACAAGAAAAAGACGCAAAGCCATTCAGATTAGAAAGGAAGAAGCAAAATTTCCTGTTTGCAGATGATGTGATTTTTATATGTAGCAAATGCTGAAGATTCCAGAAAAAAAAAAAAAAACCTGTTAGAAAAAAATTCAGGAAAGTAGGAGGGTGCCGGTTAGCACACAGAAATCAGCTGCACTTGTCTGTGCTAACTGACCAATCTGAGATGAGAGCTACAAACAGCTGCATTTACTATGGTGTCCGAATAATGAGCAGAACATCTAGGAATTAATCCAGGAGGTGGAAGACTTATATGATGAAAACTACGAAACACCACTAAAAGAGATTAAGGAAGACATAACTTGAGCTACATCCCATGTTAATAGTTTGGAAGACTTAATCTTGTTAAAAACCCAATACAACCCCAAATGATCTGTAAATTAAATCTAATCCCTATGTAAATCCTAATAATATTTTTGCAGAAATAGGAAAAAAAAAAAAGCCTATCCTAAAATTCATCTAAAACATCTAGGAGCCCCAAAGAGCAAAAAAAAAAAAAAAAAAA
>SJYC01046985.1:0-57813 GCA_006408675.1 Madoqua kirkii | reverse complement strand
CTTGCTGTATGCAGAACACCATCCCAGGCGCCAAGACACAGCAGAAAGCCGTGCTGAAAAGTGAGCACAAGCCCTACCTCGGTCTGTACGCTTCTTCACAGGTTGATCTACTGTTAGCTTTTCTGCCTTGATGATCAAAGTGTTCCAAATGTCTGCCTGTGTCCCTGGGCCAATTCATCCTCTTCTAGTTAAGTTAAGTCTGTTTTACTTCAATATATGCACAACCAGGAAAAAGTGACTAAGGCATTTTGCTCCCTGATTTATCGACACCTAGATTCAAGGGATTAGATCTGATAGAGCGCCTGAAGAACTATGGATGGAGGTTCATGACTTTGTACAGGAGACATCAATCAAGACCATCCCCATGAAAAAGAACTGCAAAAAGGCAAAATGGTTGCCTGAGAAGAGTTTACAAATAGCTGAGAAAAGAAGAGAAGAGAAGTGAAAGGCGAAGCAGAAAAGGAAAGACACACCCATCTGAAAGCAGAGTTCTGGAGAACAGCAAGAAGAGATAAGAAAGCCGTCCTCAGTGATCAGTGCAAAGAAACAGAGAAAAACAACAGAATGAGAAACACTAGAGTTCTCTTCAAGAAAATTAGAGATACCAAGGGAATATTTCATGCAAAGGTGGGCACACTAAAGGACAGAAATGGTATGGACCTAACAGAAACAGATATGAAGAGGTGGCAAGAATACACAGAAGAACTATACAAAACAGATCTTTATGACCCAGATAAGAAAGATGGTGTGATCACTCACCTAGAGCCAGACATCCTGGAACGCAAAGTCAAGTCAACCTTAAGAAGCATTACTATGAACAAAGCTAGTCGAGGTGATGAAATTCCAGTTGAGCTATTTCAAATCCTAGAAGACGATGCTGTGAAAGTGCTGCACTCAATATGCCAGCAAATTTGGAAAACTCAGCAGTGGCCACAGGACTGGAAAAGGTCAGTTTTCATTCCAATCCCAAAGAAAGGCAATGCCAAAGAATGCTCAAACTACCACTTAGCTGCACTCATCTCACACACTAGTAAAGTAATGCTCAAAATTCTCCAAGCCACACTTCAACAGTATATGAACCATGAACTTTCAGATGTTCAATCTGGATTTCAAGAAGATGGAACCAGAGATCAAATTGCCAACATCCTTTGGATCATCAAAAAAGCAAGAGAATTCCAGAAAAACATACTTCTGCTTTACTGACTACACCAAAGCTTTTGACTGTGTGGATCACAACAAACTGTGGAAAATCCTTCAAGAGATGGGAATACCAGACCACCTGACTGCCTTTTGAGAAATCTGTATGTAGGTCAAGCAGCGACAGTTAGAACTGGATATGGAACAACAGACTGGTTCCAAATAGGAAAAGGAGTACACCAGGGCTGTATATTGTCACCCTGCTTATTTAACTTATATGCAGAGTACATCATGAGAAATGCTGGGCTGGATAAAGCGCAAGCTGGAATCAAGATTGCCGGGAGAAATGTCAATAACCTCAGATATGCAGATGACACCACCCTTATGGCAGAAAGTGAAGAAGCACTAAAGAACCTCCTGATGAAAGTGAAAGAGGAGAGTGAAAAAGCTGGCTTAGAGCTCAACATTCAGGAAACTCAGATCATGGCATCTGATCCCATCACTTCGTGGCAAATGGATGGGGAAACAATGACGGACTTTATTTTCTTGAGCTCCAAAATCACTGCAGATGGTGACTGCAACCATGAAATTAAATGACGCTTCCTCCTTGGAAGAAAAGCTGTGACCAACCTAGACAGCATACTAAAATGCAGAGACATTACTTTGGCAACAAAGGTCTATCTAGTTAAAGCTATGGTTTTTCCAGTAGTCATGTATGGATGTGAGAGTTGGACTACAAAGAAAGTTGCGCACTGAAGAACTGATGCTTTTGAACTGCAGTGCTTGAAGAATTGATGCTTTTGAAGGCTCTTGAGAGTCCCTTGGACTGCCAGGAGATCCATCCAGTCAATCCAAAAGGAAATCAGTCCTGAATATTCATTGGAAGGACTGATGTTGAAGCTGAAGCTCCAATACTTTGGCTACCTGATGTGAAGAACTGACTCATTGGAAAAGACCCTAATCCTGGAAAAGTTTGATGGTGGAAGGAGAAGGGGACGACAGAGGATGAGATGGTTGGATGGCATCATTGACTCGATGGCCGTGAGTCTGAGTGAACTCCGGGAGTTGGGGATGGACTGGAAACCGTGCCATACTGCAGCCCATGGGGTCACAGAGTGTCGAGCTCTCCTGAGCCACTGAACTGACTTTAGAAACTGTCAGCTTCTTCTATCCTGAGCATAAGAGAACATGAGAAGGGTCCATTTCTGCTGTGGTGAGACATTCCCCTCACAGACACACTGCTTGAAGTCATACTGTCTAACCATAGTTCACACCACTCAGCCACAGTCCCCCACTATCAACATGATAGTTCTGTTTGCTGCTGACACACATGGGATTGGCACAGCTTCAGCTGCTTATGGACTAAGACAGTGGTTGTGGCTGATCACCCGTAATATATACACTTCCTTTTCCTAGTTAGGGACATCCGCATCATTCACTGCTCTGTGCTTCAGAAGAAGATGGAGAACAAAAGAAAGACAGATACAGAAGACATTTCCTGGCATTTGGTGATCAGCAGCTCAGCCCTGGATAAAGGGGCTGATGGAGAGGAGGTGGAATGAGCTCAGTTCAAAGACAATAAAGCTGGTTCGGAGCAGCGCATGGTGCTGCAAGAGTCACACTTTCCTGGCTCCTTTCTACCTCCAGACTCGATCAAACTCTCCTGGACCTGGATTGGAAGATGCATCAGAAAGGATCTTAGAGGCTAATAATGGTGGGGTCTTGGTCCTGCCCTTCTCCTTCCAGCTGAGTGTTAGAGACTGGCTAATGGGGCAAGGATGAGACGAGGTCATGACAGACTTGGGCTCTGAGGGCAGAGGAGCCCAGGAGACCATCTCTTGGTCTGTGTGTCCTCCCTAGAGACTGTGTCTTGGAGGGGGACATGCTTCACTGAGCAAGGCCTCAGAGCTGGACCTGGACCCCTAGGGCTGAGGCAGGACTCAGCAAAGAGCAGCACAGATGGATGACCAGAGGCCAGAGTGGGCAAGGCAGGCAGTGACAACCTGAGACCCACTTGCCACCCAGCCCAGAAGCCTGGTGGGACCCTGTGTAAATGAGTGGGCAGAACATCCAAACCAGGGGAGCAAAAAGAGCTGGAACTTTTTCCTGCAAATATTAGGAGCTAAATGGACATTTGTTAGCAAGATTTGTTATCATAAACATTCTAACAGTCCTCTTAAGACAGAGAATTTTGGTTATAAACCACAGTTACAAAATTTATCTCGCATGCAAATGCATGTTTAAAGTTAAGGATTGCATTGATTTTTTTAAATGAATCTCTTATTTGAGTAGAAAGTATAGAATAATATGTCCATTTTGATATCAAAATAACTTTAAGAGAATAGAAAAGAATAGGCTATTTTGCATGCAAACCTATAAAAATGATAGAAAAATATAGTATGAATGTACACTAAATTTATCACAGAAGTTTCCCCTAAGGAGGGGCAGAATGGGACGGGAGCTTCAACTATAGCTACAATGTTTGTTTCTAGAAACAAAAGTATTTAAGATAAGCGTTAAAATGTGTAGGCGTCACCTCCTCTCACTCTTGCTCTCGGATAAGCCTTCAGTGTTAAGTGCTGATGTATCGTCTACTAGTTTTTTCCAGTTGCAGCTGATATTGATGACGGGGCAGTGTGCTGTCTAAAGATGTGTTGGATTGTAACTATTATTGTAAATTTAACATACTGGTAGTCAAGTTGGATGTTACAAATAGAATTTCAGCATGAGGGGATTGGGGGGGAACTTTCCAGGGAACGGAAACAAAGACTTCAATCCGGAACAGATGAATGCCATTTTCAAAGGCGGGTATCTGGTGACGGGGAAAGTGGAGCAATACCCTGAAAAGAAAGAAGCTGCGTCTGTTGGTGAGAGGGGAGCCTCGTGGAGACATGAGGCAGAAAACCAGCACTGAAAGTGTGTGTGAAGAGGAGCTGCTGGCTGGCTGGCTGAAATACACGTGGAGGCAAGCATAACAAGATCCAGGCCTGGAAGGGACCTTTAACTCCAGAGAGAAAGCAGTGGAATACAGGACAAGACGAAGCAAAAGAAAACAGCCTCTCCCCAGCGTCAGGACACACTCCACCCTCTTTCCTGTTGCGGGTAATGCTAACAAACTCCCCAGAAGGAGTTTAAAGAAAAGCATTTAAAAATAGAAAAGAGATTGGGTTCTGGCTTCTCTTTAAGATGAGATATACCTGATATACTATTAATAAATACATTTAATGAAAATGATATTAAACCACATTTTGCAGGATAAGATTGAATCAGATTGTTCTCTAAATACAACAGTCAAGCCAATTAAGCAAAGCAGCCAGTATGAAAACCTCAAAACTTAGATGAAATCCAGCTATTGAAACCTGACTAATGTGTCACAGCAAACCCACAAACGAAATCAGAGATGCTATCTTGTCTCAATTTGGTTACAGTAACTCTGGATCTTAAAAAGTTATTTAACAGGAGAAACTTATCAAATTACCAGGAAGTATTCTTGTCTTTTTTTTTCTTTCTTTCTCTATTATTTGAGAGAAATAAACCCTGAGTGTAAGATGCCCATGCAATATTTACTAAATTTTTCCATTCTTAATTGAATTTGATATTTGTAGTGATATGTGGAATTCAAGAGTCTAAAGAAAGACACTGGAGTGTAACTGCTGCAGTAAAACTGCCCTCAAACCAAGGTAAACCTTCTCCATTGTGGGACACGTCGGGGGCCTCATTGGATGCTCCTTAGGAGGAATAATGAAGAGACCCTGAAGCCAAAGCGTGAGTGATGCCACGAACGGACTCTCGCTGCTGTTTGCTTATCGCCAGACGACAGCTTTAAGATTAAACGCCCCCAGCTGAGCGCATGAAATCATACTGAAACGCTACTGTTTCCATCCTAAGAGAATGTCAAATAAAAATTACACAAAATACCTTCCCATAGTCCAAAAGCCATGAATGCAAGCTGAGCAAATTAGGAAAGTTTTGACATGGTGCTTCTTTAAATATTTCACAAAGATTATAAGGAAAAGATGACGCCTGTTTGGGGGAGGTGGTTTAATATCTACCCAATAGGAGAAACTGAAGTTATTTGCATATCTCTTTATTATGGTAAAGAGTCTGCCTGCAATGAGGGAGACTTGGGTTCTACCCTTGGGTTGGGAAGATTCCCTAGAGAAGGGAACGGCTACCCACTCCAGTATTCTGGCCTGGAGAATTCCATGGACCGTATAGTCCATGGGGTCGCAGAGTCGGCACAACTGAGTGACTTTCATGTATTATTTTTAAGGCTTATTTTCCCATGCTAAATGTAACATAGAAATGAAACCAAACAAGCAGTACTGCGCACGGCGCCAGGATGCAAGCACCTGCAGGGCAGGGTTATGCTGAGTCCAGCCGCAGCCTGGCTGAGCCTGGGCCCTGCAAGCTGGTGCTCGGGGCCGTGCTGCTGTGGGTGTTTCCCTGCTACTCAGCCAACCCCGCTCAGTGACCTCCACTTCCAGCCACATGCCCCTGCAGCCCACCGCCACCATTTCTGCTTTGTCCTTCCTCTCCCTCAGAGATTATTCAGCAGCCCTACACACAGGGAACTTGATAGCAGTTCAGACTCTGCCTGGTGCTGCCAGTTCAGTTCAGTCACTCAGTCGTGTCTGACTCTTTGAAACCCCGTGGACTGCAGCACGCCAGGTCTCCCTGTCCATCACCAACTCCTGGAGTTTACACAAACTCATGTCCATCGAGTCGGTGATGCCATCCAACCACCTCATCCTCTGTCGTCCCCTTCTCCTCCTGCCTTCAATCTTTCCCACCATCAGGGTCTTTTCAAATGAGTCAGTTCTTCACATCAGGTGGCCAAAGTATTGGATCTTAAGCTTCAGCATCAGTCCTTCCAATGAATATTAGGACAGATCTCCTTTAGGATACGGACTGGTTTGATCTCTTTGCAGTCCAAGGGACTCTCAGAGTCTTCTCCACAGTTCAGAAGCATCAATTCTTCAGTGCTCACCTTTCTTCACAGTCCAACTCTCACATCCATACATGACCACTGGGAAAACCATAGCCTTGACTAGACGGACCTTTGTAAAATCTCTGCTTTTTAATATGCTGTCTAGGTTGGCCATAGCTTTTCTTCCAAGGAGCAAGCATCTTTTCATTTCATAGCTGCAGTCACAATCTGCAGTGATTTTGGAGCCCAATAAAATAAAGTCTGACATTGTTTCCATTGTTTCCCCATCTATTTGCCATGAAATGATGGGACCAGATGACATGATCTTAGTTTTCTGAATGTTGAGCTTTAAGCCAACTTTTTCACTCTCTTCTTTCACTTTCATCAAGAGGCTCTTTAGTTCTTCTTCACTTTCTGCCATAAGAGTGGTGTCATCTGCATATCTGAGGTTATTGATATTTCTCCCAGCAAATCTTGATTCCAGCTTGTGCTTCATTCTGCCCAGCATTTCTCATGATGTACTCTGCATATAAATTAAATAAGCAGGGTGACGATATACAGCCTTGACATACTCTTTTTCCTATTTGGAACCAGTCTGCTGTTTCATGTCCAGTTCCAACTGTTGCTTCTTGACCTGCATACAGGTTTCTCAAGAGGCAGGTCAGGTGGGTGGTCTGGTATTCCCATCCCTTTAAGAATTTTTCACAGCTTGTGGTGATCTACACAGACAGAGGCTTAGGCGTAGTCGATAAAGAAGTACTGTTTCTTAAACTTCATGCACTGTTTCCTAATCACATTATGTGGGTTCCTCAAGACCAGAACCTTTATTTTTCCATAATTGAATCCCTAACCAGCATGGTGTCTGCAAGTACGTTTGCCAGTTGGGACTTCGCTGGCAGCCCAGTGGTTAGCACTTTGCCTTCCAATGCACAGGGTGTGGATTCAGTTCCTGGTAAGGGGGCTAAGATGCCACATGCCTCTTGGTGAAAACCCCACAACATAAAACAGAAGCAATATGTAACAAATTCAATAAAAACTTTAAAAATGGTCCACATTAAGGGGAAAAAAAAACCTTTAAAAAAGTTTGTCAATTGATTTGTATATGTATTTTGTTGGTTAATTATTGACATCTCTGCTTTTCAGTGACTTCTTTAAATGCTTATTAAAATGCATCACTCAGATTTTTATAACATATTTTCACGCTTTAACTTCATTTCATAATCAGAAGTTTAACTGCAGTACTTTTGTTTACAAACCTTGACATATGTTTCCACATACAGATAATGGCCGATCCCTGAATCTAATGTGAAAGCTAAATTATAATTTTCAAAGCTACTAAATATAAACCTTTGATGAATGGGTTCTTTGCCATCTTCTATTCCAGCTGAGGAATTTGAAAAACGACATTACTAAGTCATTTTGTTAAGTGCTTTGTTGCATTCTAGTTGTAATAATGCAAAAATATATTCGAGTAATGCTAAAGAACTGTGGTGTTGGAGAAGACTCTTGAGAGTCCCTTGGACTGCAAGGGGATCCAACCAGTCCATCCTAAAGGAGATCAGCCCTGGGATTTCTTTGGAAGGACTGATGCTAAAGCTGAAACTCTAGTACTTTGGCCACTTCATGCGAAGGGTTGACTCATTAGAAAAGACTTTGATGCTGGGAGGGATTGGGGGCAGGAGGAGAAGGGGACAACCGAGGATGAGATGCTGGATGGCATCACTGACTCGATGGACGTGAGTCTGAGTGAACTCCAAGAGATAGTAATGAACAGGGAGGCCGGCGTGCTGCGATTCATGGGGTCACAAAGAGTCGGACACAACTGAGCGACTGAACTGAACTGAACTGAATGAAGATAGAGTCAGTATTAATTTAATTCATTGCATAAACTTTAAAACAATTTTTTCAAAATGAATTTGTGAAACAAAATATCAATTATTTTCTCCATTAAAGGCTGCTTTCATTTTCAGTAAAACCATTGCACAAAAGTGCTTCTGACTCTTTGGACTAATCAGTGTTAAGGTGGGCTGAGTAAGCAGACGATCTCACTGTAGTCAGGGGGACTGTGGATCTCTGTTTGCCTGGAACAGTTCCAGTTTATACATACTATTCTGACATCCTTATTAATGTTGCTCCTTTGCTTTAAAAAATGCCTTGGTTTGGATGGTCTCTCTAGTTACACTGCCAATTCACACCAAGTGTGTGTCTTTATGTAGATTAGTTAACTTTTGCTGGGCTCAGTTCACCATTTGTAAAATGAGGAGTTTGACCTAGGTGATACCTCAGGTCTGTTCACCTTTACTATTTTGACGTGTGAATAAAGCGTAGGTCTCAAGAGTGATGTTGCTTATATTAGTTTTCTTGTTTTCAGGATAACAAATTTCCTCAACAAATATTCACAGAAAGGCTCCCTTAAAACAGTTACATAGTATAAAACAAAAATCCAAATTCTGCTCTTTGATCAGATAGTGGCAAGCTGATATTCGCTAAGCTCTATGTGATTCATTCTTCTTGTAAAGGCTTGTCAAGAATGCAAAACCCTGTCAACAGTCAACCATTTTCCTACACAGGTCTTAAAGTTACACAAATAAAGTTAAATAAACTTTACCTCTTCTGTGGATAAAATCTGAGGACGGAGACAGGGAGCCAGGGAAAAGCAGGAAGGAGCAATACAAACCAGCAGCAAGGCAGGGAAAGGAGCGTCTGCACGGGTGCACCAGTGAAGCGAGGCCCGCGCCGCTGCGGGGCAGGTGCCTGCTGGCGCTTCACCCGCCACAGCCAGAGGCGCAGGAGTTTGAGCTCCTCGAAAGGGATACAGGGAACCATAAACTGCTTCAGTATTTTGAAAATGCAATGGAAGGTTTCCATCAACTTCACAGCTGTATTAGCTTATCCAGAAGAATAGACTCCTGAGGTTTCAGCCAGCATTCTGCGAGCCCATCGTGAAGGGAGCAGGATCCGACACACAAGCAGACAGGAGAAAGCCCAGCCGAGACAATTCTGCAACAAAGTGCTGACCCGCTCTATGCATTTTGGATGAGACATTTTCACTACAGAGTCAGAGTCACATGCAGGCCAGGTGCTATATACACCCCAAGACTAGCTCTTTAGCTTGGTAATTTAGGAGGAAGATTATCGGCTTTGGTGAGAATGGCTGAGCGCTCTGCAGTGAGAAGGATGCACACTGCTGCTTACGAGGTTTCACCCGGTGCGTCAGGCAGGCGCTGCTGCGACACGCCGCTTGTCTTTCCCGTGCTCGGCTCTGCTCTTTCGGGGCAGCTGGAGACATTAGGCCAGTTTCTTCCCTCCTGTGTGTGCCGTGCCCACTGCCCCGTGTGTCTCTGCTGCACACTTGCTCCTGTCCAGGGGTTTTACTAATAATTACACAGAGTTCTTGAATTTTACTAAATCGTTTTCTCAAATTGCAGTCACTATATCCAATTTTTTTCCTACTAACTTCCATTTGATTTGCTCCGAACTTTGCCTGATGCCTGCTTTGCTAGTGGCAGAGGTCAGTGTTTCTTGTACAGTAAACCTGACCCAGGAGAAGGGGGCCCCGGGCAGGCTTTGGGGAGCAGTGATGGCTAAATGTGGCAAGCTTGGAGAGGGCTTGAGGCCAGGCAGGGGTGAGGTTTGAAATGTTGGGAGACAGGCTCATCAAATGTTTCTGGGTAGGAAAGTGAGAAAACAGTGGGTTCTTAAATAAATTAGAGTATTCTAATTTGGGGGACTGTAAGTTAAAGTCATATTTTAAAAGGGACTTTTTACTTTAGCCCCCAACTCCAGGAAGAAAATTGTTTTCCCATGTGGTCTACAGAATTATTGAAGAAGATATTCATAAAAATGCCCAGGGAAGCAAACTGCCTCTTAATTTATCCTTTTTGTGACTAAGACTTCACAATAGCACTTTGAACATCTACACTAAAGAAAGCCGCTCAGTTTTGGTTGCCATGTAGCTTTTCGAACTCACTGGAAAGCCAGATTCGTGCTGGCACGTGTGTGTCACAAAGCGCCAATGTTCTGCAAGACTGACCCAGGCTTGGTTCAGAAAGAACAGAATCATTCATGGAAAAACCTGTTTACTACGGACAGATCTGAAGAGAGAACGCCTCTGTCACTTTCTCATTATGCATTGGGGGCCAGGCTTCTACATGTCCTCTCCTCTCCTTACTGCAGAGCAAGGCGACACTGCCCGTGTCAGTTATGAGAAGAGGAACATTCCTTCTCGAAGGCTACTAAAATAATCTCTGCTTTAACTTAAGCTTATTTCCTCTTGCTGATTTTCATAGAAAATCAGAAAAAAAGGATCAATATTCTGTTTCTAGAACCCTGCTTCAATAATAAGAACACCTTCCTGTTAAAGCTGCCTCTTAAGTTCTTCTTGCCATCCAGTCACCGGTCTGAATCGCTACGGTCACCTTTTTTTCCAACCTCTGTGGTCACTGGTTTTCCAGCCTCTTTCTTATAATTACTCAAGGCAGCTTTGAGTTCATCAGAAAAGCAGAAACAAAGGGAACAGGAACTTCCTGGTACAAAAGGGGCAGCTGAGTCACTGGTTCTGGAGCAGAAAGCTCCAAGTCCTGTGCACGGGAAGGCCCGGGGATCGGGCTGAGAGAGGAACACAGAGGGGAGGCTGCTGCTCCCCAGCAGGGAGGAGGCCATGGGGGACGGGTCCACGCATGCTGGAGGCTCTCGGGACGTCCAGAGCGGGAACATTATCCCCAGCTTCCCAACAGGCAGCGAAGCCAACACACCACTCCTCAGCAGCATTACTGAAAGACAGTCGAGATGATGAAGTGACCCAATTGTTCTTTCTTAGCAAGAACCTAGTGTGTTTCACCTTGAGTTTAATACTTCCAATAGTGATATTTTAACCTGAGAAGAAAACATTGGTGTCCAATTGTGGTCACATGCTTATAATTCTCTCTATAAAGATAGATAGGCTTTGTGCAGATGTTAGTCTTCAATAAATACGACTTCACATAATCGACTGAAGTTCTTGTGTTGCATGAAGTCATTCTGAGGGGGGCAGATGAAGGTTAAGGAACCTAAAAATCTATATTGGGAAACTTAACTATTTTGTCCATGTCTGTGCCAAGTAATGAAGGGGCAGTTGGAAGAAATGCAATGGCTTGGCACCTTCACCCTGGGGAGCACAGGACGAGTGACCTTCTGGGACACAGTGCAAGCTGGTGTCTTAAGCAACACTGCATCCCCCTCTGAATCAAAGGGATTAGGAAGTTTCTAAAACTGATGAGTAAGAACTGGATATTAATTAAACAAGAAGGTAAATCATAAATTACCTGTGCAAAGACAGACTTTCTGCGATAATCGAGAGCTTAATAATCTATGTTGTACTTTGGAAGGAAGTTCATTGATTTTGGGAAACTTTTTTCTCAAAGATCCAGGCAGTGGTAGACCAGGAGGCCTGGCTTGTGAGCTTGCTTCAGGGTCCAGCCCACTGAGCAGGTTCTGACTGTAAATCGGCTGGGGATGGAGGAGAGTGCTGTTTTAAAGCCAGGAAGTCTGAAGCCAAGTCCTGGCTCTGCCAGCGACTGGTTACAGAGCCTGACATATTGCACAGGACAGGCTCACCTTCCTCGGGAGGTTTTGCAGGGATGGTGAAGGTTAGTATGTGGAGAAATCTGGGGTGCAGTCAGCAGCCTTTCCTCCTCTCTAATGCATTCTTTTCCCATTCACCCACAGATAATCCTCTTTCCCTCAATTCTGAAACCCTTGGGCTCCCTGAGTTTCGAAGTGTGCTCGGTACAGCAGGCAGGAGAGTGTGCGTCATTCCCCAAAGTCCCCGCAGGGTCCTTGGGGCGGGAGAGTCTGCCGGGAGTTCCTCACAGCATCCAGCTGAGTCGATTTACACCGGTCTTTTTCCCCAGGAACGCTCTCTCTCCTCTCTCTTCCTCGGGCTCCCGTGAAGGGGAGTGTGCTCCCGTGTGCTGTGAAAGAGCCACACCAATCGTGGGGACTTCACTCTGGTTTTTATCAGACGAGCATGAAGCAGCGCACGGAGACTGCTCTCTCGACCGTCCCGGTTCCTCGCAAACCGGAAGTGCGTCCTGCTCACGGCGCAGCCCTGCGCCTCTCGATGCCTCTGTGCCCTCCGCTCTGGCGCTGCCATTCCTTCCTCAGCGGCCGAGCCCCTTCCCAGCCCTTTGATCTCAGGCGGTGGCGTGACTCCCTCAGGCCCACAGGACGCCAGCTGCCCCGGAGCGCAGAGGCCCCAGGAGCCTTCTGCTCCTGGGCTCCTGGGGGGTGTGGTGCCTTTGAAGCGGGGCCTGTGGTCCTTGCTGCCGGGTCCTTCATCTTGGCTTTGTCTGTGGAAAAACTTTAGCCGCAGAGTGAGTTTAGTCAGAGAAGTGAGAACAGCAGAAACAAGTGAAAACAGTCAAAGGGGACCCAATATTAACTCAGTCATTAAGCTGAGTTATTTGGGGGGGGGGGCTCCAAAATCACCGCAGATGGTGACTGCAGCCATGAAATTAGAAGACGCCTACTCCTTGGAAGAAAAGTTATGACCAACCTAGATACATATTCAAAAGCAGAGACATTACTTTGCCGACTAGGGTCCATCTAGTCAAGGCTATGGTTTTTCCTGTGGTCATGCATGGATGTGAGAGTTGGACTGTGAAGAAGGCTGAGCACCGAAGAACTGATGCTTTTGAACTGTAGTGTTGGAGAAGACTCTTGAGAGTCCCTTGGACTGCAAGGAGATCCAACCAGTCCATTCTGAAGGAGATCAGCCCTGGGATTTCTTTGGAGGGAATGATGCTAAAGCTGAAACTTCAGTACTTTGGCCACCTCATGCAAACAGTTGACTCATTAGAAAAGACTTTGATGTTGGGAGGGATTGGCGGCAGGAGGAGAAGGGGACGGCAGAGGATGAGATGGCTGGATGGCATCACTGACCCGATGGACGTGAGTCTGAGTGAACTCTGAGAGATGGTGATGGACAGGGAGGCCTGGCGTGCTGCGATTCATGGGGTCGCAAAGAGTCAGACACAACTGAGCGACTAAACTGAACTGAACTGAACTGAAGCAGAGTCACGGCCGTCGCTCCTCCTCAAGGGCTGCAGATAACACTCTGCTCCATGACCTGCGAGCTGTCCTGTAGACCCTGAGCCCCGCCGGGTGGAGGCGCTGGCTGTGTGGTGACCGGGCTGTAGCATGTCATAAGGTGCCGTAATTCTGAGAACTGGCCTCCAGGAACAAACTGACCCTGGAGCTGAAAAATAACTGTTCTTGAAACAATCACGATGCTGCTTATCAGACCACCGAGGACCAGTTTCAAAACGACTGTCAGAGTTGACTGCGCTGTTTCTGCATGGAGCCCCTCCCTCTGTCTGTAAAAGGTCTTGCCCCCTGACTGTCAGCAGAAGGGAGTTGGCCTTTGGACAGGAGTCCATCCTCCTCCCCAGTTGCCAGAATCCAAAATAAAGCAAACTTTTCTTTTCATCAGCCTAAAAGATTTGGAAATGTTGTGCTTTCATGAAGCAGGCAGAAGAGCAGGCCACTGGTGACTCTGTGAGAATAAGGACCTTTCGGGACCTGTAGGGATTCTCTCCAGAGAAGGCAGTGGCCCCCACTCCAGCACTCTCGCCTGGAAAATCCCACGGACTGAGGAGCCTGGTGGGCTGCAGTCCGTGGGGTTGCAAAGAGTCGGACACGACTGAGCGACTTCACTTTCACTTTCATGCATTGGAGAAGGAAATGGCAACCCACTCCAGTGTTTTTGCCTGGAGAATCCCAGGGATGGGGGAGCCTGGTGGGCTGCCGTCTATGGGGTCGCACAGAGTCGGACACGACTGAAGTGACTTAGCAGCAGCAGCAGCAGCAGCAGCAGGGATTCTCTCCACCATCACAGTGGGAACTGAGACATTTCTACAGCAGGTAGATGAACGTTCCTCTCTTCTCCTCCTGTTACCATCCCTACCTTCTCCAGGCTAGATTAACGGGAGTGTGTGTGTGTGTATGTGTGTGTGTGTGTGTATGTGAGAGAGATCTCTGGGGACAGCACCCATAGTTCAGAGGTCAAGGACACTGGTGTCAGCCGCTGGATGGCCTGTGTTCCAGACAAAAGGCAGGCCACCATTTCTGCATGTAATCAAGCCAGGTGGTCAGGGCATACATTGGGTTTCGGGACTAGGATCAGAAGTGGGTGCTAGCAGATACGTGGACTTTCAGATTCCAGAGAAATATCATGCATCCTGAATAGCAAAACGCTGAGTGAATGACTCTAACACTAGAAAGGACAGACTGAGGTGATTGATTCCAAGATCAGTATGCTATTTCAGCACTAACTTATTTCTAATTTCCCTCCATTTGCATTTCCTTTTTGACAGTTAATCAGTTTGTTCTTGATGGGGAAGGCCTCGTCCCCCCTGTTCCTGGAGAAACTCTGGGCTGTGGGTCTCAGGCAGGCTGCCCTTTCCCCGGCCCGTCTCATTTCCATGCAGCCCCTGATCAAACAACACAGCCTCAGATCAAACAACATAGCCCCTGATCAAAAACAACATAGCCTCAGCTGAAAACAGAAGCAGCAGCTCCGGAGACTCTCTGGAAATCCACCGAAGACTTTGCCAAGGGAAGGAGAAAGTCTCCTAGATGACAAAAGGGGATAATAGCTAGGGACTGTCCAGCCCAACGCAGATCCAAACCCCCCAAAGCTATCTTACCGGGGTTCTGTTTCATCAGACTTTAAACTGCGTTGTAGTTACCACCCATCTGTTATGGAGACACCTGGAGAAGCTTTCTGGTTATGTTCTTCTACTAGGTTTTAGAATAGAAATCATTTGGTTTGAGTCATGAATAATAAAATGCTCTTTGGATGAATCTCAGTGATTCATAGTGGAAAGATGCTATTTAGGAATTTAACTATCTTAAAGTGAGGTGATTAAATATAATAGTACCCCCAAAATGGAAAATAAGTATCCTCAGATAGATTTGGTTTATGTTTCTCTTTAATGCTCTATTTTGGGTAAACGTGTCAGAGACAGGAGTTTAAAATCAAGTTCCACCAAGTCAAAGAGGTGAAGTCTTGGGCAAGGCATGTGGCCTTTTCTAGGACTTAGTTTCCTAATTTGTAAAATAAGGGGAATACCATCTAATGGAAGAAGGTGAAGAGAAACTAAAGAGACTCTTGATGAGTATGAAAAAGGAGTGAAAAAGCTGGCTTAAAACTCAGCATTAAAAAACCCAGCACCTGAGCCATCAGGAACGCTCACTATCATGGCATCCAGTCCCATCACTTCATGGCAAATAAGAGCAGAAAACGTAGAAACAGTGACAGATTTTATTTTCTTGAGTTCCAAAATCACTGCTGATGGCAACAGCAGCCATGAAATTAAAAGCCGCTTACTCCTTGGAGGGAAAACTACAACAAAGCCAGACAGCACATTAAAGAGCAGAGACGTCACTTTGTCAACAAAGGTGCATATAATCAAAGCCATGGTTTCTCCAGGAGTCATGTATGGATGTGAGAATTGGACCAGAAGGCTGAGCCCTGGAGAATTGATTAGTGGGTGCTAGCAGATACGTGGACTTTCAGATTCCAGAGAAATATCATGCATCCTGAATAGCAAAACGCTGAGTGAATGACTCTAACACTAGAAAGGACAGACTGAGGTGATTGATTCCAAGATCAGTATGCTATTTCAGCACTAACTTATTTCTAATTTCCCTCCATTTGCATTTCCTTTTTGACAGTTAATCAGTTTGTTCTTGATGGGGAAGGCCTCGTCCCCCCTGTTCCTGGAGAAACTCTGGGCTGTGGGTCTCAGGCAGGCTGCCCTTTCCCCGGCCCGTCTCATTTCCATGCAGCCCCTGATCAAACAACACAGCCTCAGATCAAACAACATAGCCCCTGATCAAAAACAACATAGCCTCAGCTGAAAACAGAAGCAGCAGCTCCGGAGAACTCTCTGGAAATCCACCGAAGACTTTGCCAAGGGAAGGAGAAAGTCTCCTAGATGACAAAAGGGGATAATAGCTAGGGACTGTCCAGCCCAACGCAGATCCAAACCCCCCAAAGCTATCTTACCGGGGTTCTGTTTCATCAGACTTTAAACTGCGTTGTAGTTACCACCCATCTGTTATGGAGACACCTGGAGAAGCTTTCTGGTTATGTTCTTCTACTAGGTTTTAGAATAGAAATCATTTGGTTTGAGTCATGAATAATAAAATGCTCTTTGGATGAATCTCAGTGATTCATAGTGGAAAGATGCTATTTAGGAATTTAACTATCTTAAAGTGAGGTGATTAAATATAATAGTACCCCCAAAATGGAAAATAAGTATCCTCAGATAGATTTGGTTTATGTTTCTCTTTAATGCTCTATTTTGGGTAAACGTGTCAGAGACAGGAGTTTAAAATCAAGTTCCACCAAGTCAAAGAGGTGAAGTCTTGGGCAAGGCATGTGGCCTTTTCTAGGACTTAGTTTCCTAATTTGTAAAATAAGGGGAATACCATCTAATGGAAGAAGGTGAAGAGAAACTAAAGAGACTCTTGATGAGTATGAAAAAGGAGTGAAAAAGCTGGCTTAAAACTCAGCATTAAAAAACCCAGCACCTGAGCCATCAGGAACGCTCACTATCATGGCATCCAGTCCCATCACTTCATGGCAAATAAGAGCAGAAAACGTAGAAACAGTGACAGATTTTATTTTCTTGAGTTCCAAAATCACTGCTGATGGCAACAGCAGCCATGAAATTAAAAGCCGCTTACTCCTTGGAGGGAAAACTACAACAAAGCCAGACAGCACATTAAAGAGCAGAGACGTCACTTTGTCAACAAAGGTGCATATAATCAAAGCCATGGTTTCTCCAGGAGTCATGTATGGATGTGAGAATTGGACCAGAAGGCTGAGCCCTGGAGAATTGATGCTTTCTAGTTGTGGTGCTGGAGAAGACTCTTGAGAGTCCCTTAGACTGCAAGGAGATCCAACCAGTCAATCCTAAAGGAAATCAGTCCTGAATATTTATTGGAAGGACTATTGTGAAGCTGAAGCTCCAGTACTTTGGCCACCTGATGCAAAGAGCTGATTCACTGAAAAAGACCCTGATACTGGGAAGTAACAAAGGTGGGAGGAGAAGGGAATGACAGAGGATGAGATGGCTGGATGGCATCATTGACTCAATGGACATGAGTTTGAGCAAGCTCCGGGAGATGCTGGAGGACAGAAGAGACGGGAGCACTGCAGTCCACAGAGGTCACCGTGCTGTCACAGAGAGCTGGGCACGGCTTGGCAACTGAGCAGCAGCAGCTCCCAGCCGTGGCATGTGGAGAAGCGTGCGACTCTCCCTCGTCCCGCGCTCCCTCAGAGCTGTGGGCATTTGGTCACCAAGGCCTGATGCCAGCCCTTCGACTGCCTTGGAGGTGATGCCTCACTTACTCTTGGGTGAGCCCAGTCCCCTGGGGCAGCAATGCACAGAGTCTGAGCTCAGAGAGGGTCCGTTCTGACGCCATCATTTGCCGGTTGAGGGGTACTGAGTGTGTTATATGCTTCATCCTCCTCCTGCTTTAGCCACATGCGGATAAGCAAGTAGCCTCTACGCTATTGTGAGAATTTAGTAGGTTCTGTAAGAAAGAGAAAGCTTTCAGTACACCACCTGTTCATGGCAGGTACACTATTCTTTTTGAATAAACAAAGAACCTTATTCTCAGGTTCTAATAGCCATGTATCTTGAAAGACCCATCTGAGTTAATTATCTACTGCTTTCTTTATCTTCTTTTCCTGCTTCCAAAACTGGATACTAGACAGCTGGTATCAGGCGGTCATCCTATGGACTTTTCTCTGTGGTGTCAGTAAAGAAGGAAGCCCCAGTGGTAATGCTGAGAAAACACTGCAGGAGCCTCACGTAACAGAAGGCACCTTTCTCACTCACATCGGGGCAGGGATGGGTAGGTGCGGAGACTCTGCCAAAGATGTGCGGTCCCGTCTGCAGTGCAGGTGATTTGCTGAGAAGTTGCTGCCCGTGAGGACTGCATTCACCAGCATATCCTGCATGGGGGACCCACACAACTGAGTCCCAGTCAATGGAACACGGACAGAGTGATGTGCACACCTTTAGGACTGACCCTTAAATGTGTCCTGTTGATCCCTGTTGATCACTCTGGCCTTGACCCCATTGGCCACTAGGTCCCGATGGAGCCACCTTCAGCGGGACTTAGAAGCACAGCTGGAAGAGAGCGCAGTCACTCTCAGGCTGAGGCCTTGCAAGTCTGCTGATGCCAAGTTCTCTCCCCTGGTCCAAAACACCCCATCTTGGCCATTCTTGACTGTTACTCGAATGTGAAAAGCAAGTTCTCCTGTCTCCCCAGCTGTTTGTTGTGCATGCGGGCTCATAGTCTTTACCCATTAATTTTGATGAATTTAGGAGTGTGAGTTCAAATGCATTTAACCAGAGAAAATGCAGGAATGTTTGTGCTGATGTAAGCTATCCTGCAAATGCGGGAGTGTCTGTGCCTAAGTGAGCTATCACTACATTTTTGAATATCGGTTTACTGCACCTCTTTCTTTACCCACTCTATTAATATCTAAACATGACAGTAATGTTTCTAAGATTTAAAAATATTTTCATTATTAATATTTATGTATGACTTCACCCAATAAGTTGACAGAAGGAAATACTTTATTCCTAGCTTAGAAACATAGACCTATATCCAATGCAGAATTTTAAAAAATTTAATCACAAAGTATTATATGTAAGTGAGAAAGTATGTAAAGCAGAAGCATTTAATGAGTTGTTACGAGAACACGTCCCTGGTGGCGCAGACAGTAACGCATCTGCCTAAGGTGCGGGAGGCCCCGACTCAGTCCCTGCGTCGGGAAGATCTCTTGGAGAAGGAAATGGCAATCCACTCCAGTACTCTGGCCTGGAAAACCCCATGGATGGAGGAGCCTGGTGGGCTACAGTCCACGGGGTCGGAAAGAGTCGGACACGACTGAGCGACTTACCTTCCCGTGAACACTAGTGTGGCCACCACTCACACCAGGGAGTGAGGGGCCCTCAGCATTTCCTGAAGGACGCATCCGGATCTCCTGTCTTTCTGCCAAGCAGCCCTAAGGCTCAAACGACCTCGCGTCAAGGGGGAGGGTCCACCGCAGGGGCCTTCCGGCTTCTCCCCGAGGCTGGTAGAGAGGGCCCTGTCGGCTTGGCTTGCCCGGGGATTGGGGGTGGTCTGGGGAAGTTCTGTCTGGGCTTGAGGCTCCAGGCATAAAAACCGCGGGCAGCGTTATGGCTGGAGGGTCTCGACAAGCCTGAGTAGGGGGGAGGCTGGGCTGATGAGCTGTGCGTGTCGCTTGCCCCAGCCGCTGTTCTGTGGTTTAGACCAGGTTTACGTCTGTCTGTTCAGACCCTTTCCTGAGAGCTTTGTTCCTTCTCCTTCTCACCTGGTGTTGACGTTAGGAGCAGAACGCCAGCTCAGCTTTGGAATGTGAGTGGTGGCCTTTCTCTCAGAGTTCACACCCATTTCCCACCATGTCATTTAAAAGTCTCTTTCATAACACTGGGAATTAAGGTTTTGGACTTGTCCACCAGACGTAGTAGGTGCATTTTTTGACCTCACATTCAAGTTGAAGTTTCTTTTTATTCTCCAAGGAGTACTAAAATAATATTTAATTTTCCTCAATTTTATAATTAACTCTAGAAGCAAGCATTTAAGGATTAAAGAAAACAACCAGATGGATTTTCCCAGAAATATGTTTTTATTTTCCTAATAATTCTTTATATATGGTTTTTAAAATACCTGCTTGCAGCTTGATATGTGATTATGTTGTAGTCTTCAACTTTTCTCTGCCCTCAATTTCATGCTAAGTATCTAATCTGTGAAGATGTAAAAAGAAATGATGTGCAAAGAACAATTTAATACTCAGCTAATTTTCAATAAGAAATTTGCTTCAAACCATATACTACATATTTTTCTCATCCGGTAGCTAATCTGTGACTCCATGATCAGAACGTTTGCACTGTTCCGACTCTGATGCAGCTTGCGGACCTTTGGGGTGACCTCCCTGTCTGTAACGTGAGGGTGATCAGAGGGCTCCCGGGGTAACTGAGGCAGCACTAGAGAAGGCGCACTAGAGCGTTGCCGCCGACGTTTGTGGCAGTCGATCCTCAGCCACCAGAGGAGCTGGCAGAGCAGATGCCAGGATCACCTTTCACAGGCACTTTGGGGAATTAAACAATTAGCCGAAAGTCTCACCCAAGCATCACTAAATTCATAAATTGCCTCATATTTGACAACATTCTTCTGACTTACCTTTGCAAATCTTATCTATGTTATACTCCCGTGTAACAATTCTTATTTTCCCTGAGAGAGTATTCAGCCAAGAGCAGCTCAACAGTTTGCTCAAGTTCATTAAGTCCGTGTCAAAGCCAGAAGCCAAGCTTCTTTCTTCACTCTGAATATTTATAGCCTCCCCACTCTCCTACTGCCTTTTTACAGCATGGCTGCTCAAGTGTTTTTCCTAAAGAAAATTATGCTGATTTTCTATTAAGAATCTTATTTGCATGCAGGGAAAGCAGAAAATACAAAGCTAAGAAAAATAAAGGCGCATATCTACGTTAAGGCTGCGGTTTTAATTCAAGAATCGTTGCAAGTGTGATCATGACTGAGCGGATCTTTCTGGATTCAAGCACGGTTGCTTCCTAATGACTGTTTCCCCAGTCCGTGCCAGCTGCAACTGGTAATTACTAAACACCAGGACAGCTTTCCCAGCACTCCCAACAAGCAGGGCCACCAATTCTGTTATTAGTTGTCAGTGTTTTGGAATATTCTGAGGAAACCTGAAGTGGAAAAACCAGTAGGCATTAGTCAAAACAAGAGAAAAATGTGCAAAGTTCTAACTACTGACTTCAGAAGACACGCATTGCCTGCAGACTCTCTGAGCTTCCCCCTTGCCCAAATGCGAAGGGGTGCATTTTTCTCTCTTTCTATTTATCTAAATATTGATATTATCATGACTGTTATATAAGCAAGAAGAACAAGACACAATATCAGAACAAGACACAATATCAGATAGCAATGGATATATGACAGCTCTAACGATATAGAATTATTGCCAAGGGTGAAAGGGATTAATGTTTCTTGACTTAACAATTCACGACTCTAGAAAGAACAATGGATCTTAAGGCCAAATAACAGATTGAAATCTGTCTTTGCATCTCTTGGGTGAGACTTTTAGCTAATCATTTAATTCCCCAAAGTGCCTGTTAAAGGAGATTTCAGTATCTGCTCTGCCAGCTCCCTGGGTGGTTGTGAGAATCCACTGTTACAAACTTCAGTGACTGAGTTGTCTTTACTGATTCTTTCACATGCCTCTTAGCAACATTAGTAATAAACCCTATATGTGAAGTAAAAGGATTAATTTTAAAATTGCTTAGATTATCTTTTAACTTTAAAACTGAGAAAATGTGTAACCTTCCGCCTTTCTCATTCTCTGAGCACCGACTTCACGCTCAGTTGTGTCTGACTCTGCAAGCCCACGGAGTGTAGCCCCCCAGGCTCCTTGGTCCATGGGATCTCCCAGGCAAGAATACTGGAGTGGGTTGCCATTTCCTCCTCCAGAGGATCTTTCCGACCCAGGATCAAATTTTTGTCTCTTGCCTTGGCAGGCAAATTCTTTACCACTGAGCCATTTGGGAAGCCTTTTCACATTCTAGGGCCTCATAAAGCTGACAAGGTTGCAGAGAACCTGTCATAACTTGGGCCCTTTATGTGCTACTCCATTGTGCTATGATTTAGTTACATGCACTTTACCTGCAACACACACACACACTCACACATGCAATCCCCAGTTTAAAAACACTATTTATTGAGTGATAATTGGGCACCTGATATATACTAGGCACTTGGTACCAAATAATAATATTCCAGATTTACAAATGAGAAAACTAAGATTCCACAACATGAAATTATATATTTAAGTTAGTTCAAGAGTCAGGATTCAGACCGATGTCTCTCTCATCTCAAAGGCTGTGCGACGCCATTCTGCTATGCTGCTGTCTCTCCAGGACCCCCATTCAATAACAGTGAGTTGTCTTTAACTTTTAAACTACCTCTGTTGAGTAGAAAGAGAGTTGAACAGAGTCTTGGAGAAAAAAGCAGGACTTCCCTGTCTTTCACTATCTCCTGGAGTTTACTCAGACTCATGCCCATTGAGTCAGTGCTGCCATCCAACCATCTCATCCTCTGTCCCTTCTCCTCCTGCCTTCACTCTTTCCCAGCATCAGGGTCATTTCCAATGAGTCAGTTCTTCTCATCAGGTGGTCAAAGTATTAGAGTTTCAGCTTCAGCATCAGTTCTTCCAATGAATATTTAGGACTGATTTCATTTAGGATAGACTGGTTTGATCTCTTCTAGTCCAAGGAACTCTCAAGAGCCTTCTCCAACACCACAGTTCAAAAGCATCAATTCTTCAATGCTCAGCTTTCTTTATGGTCCAACTCTCACATCCATACATAATATGACATCTTTGTCAGCAACGTGATGTCTCTGCTTTTGAATACACTGTCGAGGTGTGCCATAACTTCTCTTCCAAGGACCAAATGTCTTTTAATTTCATGGCTACAGTCACTATCTGCAGTGATTTTGGAGCCCAGAAAAACGAAGTCAGCCACTGTTTCCCCGTCTATTTGTCATGAAGCGATGGGACCAGATGCCGTGATCTTAGTTTTCTGAATGTTCAGCTTTAAGCCAACTTTTTCACTCTCCTCTTTTCCTTTCATCAAGAGGCTCTTTAGTTCTTCTTCATGTTCTGCCATAAGGGTGGTGCATATCTGAGGTTATGATATTTCTCCCAGCAATCTTGAATGCAGCTTGTGCTTCATCCAGCCCAGCGTCTCTCATGATGTACTCTGCTGCTGCTGCTAAGCTGCTAAGTTGCTTCAGTCGTGTACGACTCTGTGCGACCCCATAGACGGCAGCCCATCAGGCTCCCCCGTCCCTGGGATTCTCCAGGCAAAAACACTGGAGTGGGTTGCCATCTCCTTCTCCAATGCATGAAAGTGAAAAGTGAAAGTGAAGTCGCTCAGTCATGTCCAACTCCTACTGACCCCATGGAATGCAGCCCACCAGGCTCATCCGTCCATGGGATTTTCTGGGCAAGAGTGCTGGAGTGGGGTGCCATCGCTTTCTCCGCTTGATGTACTCTGCATTTAAGTTAAATAAGCAGGGTGAGAGTATACAGCCTTGACGTCCTCCTTTTCCTATTTGGAACCAGCTGTTGTTCCACGTCCGGTTCTGCGTTGCTTCCTGGCCTGCATGCAGGTTTCTCAGGTAACACAAGTAAGCAGCACCTACTCTGACCCATAAGACTGTGAGGCCGAGGGCCCCCGCACTGCAGCCCAAGCGGTGATGCGCTAATGGAAAAGTGAGGCTCGGAGTCAAAGCTGGGGCCCGGCCCTTGCTCTGTCTCCCTTAGGCACTGCATGCCTTTGAAGAGATTGTTTGCTTCTCAGCCATTTCAGACAGAAGATAAATCATATCATGCTTCCATCACAAAGACATGTGAAAGGATTTTATAAAACGCAGTGTTCTGTAATATATAAAAGAAGTTATCGTTCACATTGGTAGCGAGTGAGCTTGACGTTATGACCTGAAGAAAGAAAGACTGCTCCGTGAGCAGGGGAGTAACACGGTGCCGGGGACTCCAGTTCCAGCCTTCAAGGTCTGGACTCCCAGAGGGAGCTGAGGCGGCTGAATAAGAGAGTGCCTGGGGGCTGATGTTTAAGTTCGTGAGCAGAGTCAACCTGAGTGCGGACAGCTCACAGAGTCAGTGGGACGGTCACTGCAAAGTCCAGCTGGAACCTCACTGGGAGAAAGTGTCGGGGTCGAGCAGAGTGGACTGCTGCAGGGAGACCCAGGCCCAAAGAAGCAGGCCCGAGGAGCGGGTGCGGAGGCCTCAGGGTCAGGGCTCCAGGCCCAGGGAGGCCCACGTGGCGCAGTATGGGCAGCGGCCTGCTGGTCTTCAGCCGCAGTTCCTGTCCTGAACGGGGCAGGACTCACGGCCACGGGAGGGAGTGAACGAGCAACGTCAGAGAACAAGCGTGTGCATCCGAGGAAGACTTCTGGTAGGAAAGACCCTAAAGTCCAAAGCTGCTCGTTATGAGGGAGCGGTGAAAAAACTGGAAACCTGGTTGCGATGAAGTCTTCCAGAACTGGCGAAGGCTTAAGACCGAAAATAGCAATTAGCATTCTTTATCTAACGCCAAAACAATGTCAAAGTCCTCATGTTGTCAAATGCTGTTGGCAGCTGCTGCTTCCTAGCAAAGGTCACACATGTATACATTGTTAAACTTTTTTAATCTTAGCTCAGTTCAGTCCAGTCCAGTCACTCAGTCATATCCGACTCTTTGTGACCCCATGAATTGCAGCACGCCAGGCCTCCCTGTCCATCCCCATCTCCTGGAGTTCACTCAGACTCACATCCATCGAGTCCGTGATGGCATCCAGCTGCCTTTTATTAATAATAATAACAGTTTCTTCAGGAGTCCAGATGATTAACACTTTTGTTGATTATAGAGCAGGAAGATGTGAAATATACACACTTCTCATACACCAGTGAATATCATCCAGTCATGAACGAGAAGGGAATTCTGCCATTGTGATGTGGATGGAACCTGAAGGCACTGTGCTAAGTAGACTGGGAAATAAAAATGCAGTATTCTATCACTTATATGTGGGATCTTAAAAAAAATGCTGAATTCACACAGAGTGAAGTAACAAATGGCAGAGGCCAGGGTGGTGTATTAAGCTACACAATGCCATATATAAATTATATCTAAGTAAATCGGAGAAAAAATAAAGTAACAACTTTCACAAACTAGAAACTACAAAGGCTATAGGGGAAAAACAGAAATAATAAATACTGAAACATCAGACTAAACTACTCTCAGCTCAAGATATATTAAGAACATTATATAATCAATAATATAGCTCTTATGGATATATTAAATTCAGGCTTCTGATGGAAAAGACTACTATTTTATTTCAAATAATGAAACCTTCCAGAAAACTGGAAGACACAAATTGATAGACACAAAACCTCAATAAATTAAAATATTAGCATTTGAATCTATACAGCTAAATGAAGAAATTGCCAAAAGAAATTTTGTACTAATAAATACTTATATCTAAAAATTTAAAAATTAAGCCATTGATTCAAAAAGCTAGAAAGAAAACAAACAAAAAATCAAAAGAAAGCAAATGAAAGGTATTACTAAAGGGAGAAACAGAAATTAATTAGGAAAATGCTGAACTACGTAAACTAAAAGCTGTATAGAAAACAATTCATTTTTGCTATTATTACTTTGAATTACAAAACTGTCTTTGTGTGAACATATAATTTCATTTCTCTTTCATAAAAATCTAGGAAAGTAAAAGTGAAGTCGCTCAGTCAAGTCCAACTCTTTGCAACCCCATGGACTGTAGCCTACCAGGCTCCTCCGTTCATGGGATTTTCCAGGCAAGAGTGCTGGAGTGGGCTGCCATTTCCTTCTCCAGGGGATCTTCCTGACCCAGGAATCGAACTTGGGTCTCCCAAATTGCGGGCAGACACTTTACCATCTGAGCCACCAGGGATTGAATTGTGATTTTTTCAAAGATTGACAGAATTTTCTAATTTTAAATTCTTAAATTTAAAAATTTGAGATGGTGACTAACTCTTAGCAACTTTCGGTTAAAAATATAATGAGAGGATGTCGTTTGAATGTAGTTTATGAAAAAAAAAAGTAGTTTTATGTTAGAACATTTAAGATTGTTAAAATTTTTCAAATTCTGAACATAATGTATGAAAGGTCTCGCTTTCATAGGCAGGATTCAGGCATGTCTGGGAAAACCTGCCCAGCATCTGTGGGTGGCTACCTACAAGTGGCTCTCAAGCTCAAGGGCAGACACTCAGCCCTCCTCTTGCTGGGATTCAGATGCGTCCAGTGTGTCTGCTGAGGTTGCAGAACCTATCCTCGAGCGTATTTACGGTTGTGGGACAGTGGGGTGCAAGAGAGGTTCCAGGGCCTTCAGAATGACTCATTTTTAGCGAAAAACTCAAAAAACAGACACGAAGAGCTAATCCAGTCTCTGCAGCCATTCATCAAATACTCGAAATAGAAAAAGTGAGGCGAACTGAATAAAAGGAGGAGGAGATCTGCAGAGAGTCCTGTTGTCTTTAAACATGGCTGCTCACTGAAGACGTATATGGAGCTCTGGAGCAATAGGTGGCCATCTATATTTTTTAAAAAATCAAGAGCATTCTGATAGCCATGATCACTCACCCAGAGCCAGGCATCCTGGACTGTGAAGTCAAGTGGGCCTTAGGAAGCATCACTATGAACAAAGCTAGTGGAGATGATGGAATTCCAGCTGAGCTATTTCAAATCTTAAAAAATGATGCTGTGAAAGTGCTGCACTCATATGCCAGCAAATAAGGAAAACTCAGAGGTGGCCACAGGACTGGAAAGTCAGTTTTCATTTCAATCCCAAAGAAGGGCAATGCCAAAGAATGTTTAAACTACCACATAATTGCACTTATTTCACATGCTAGCAAGGTGATGCTCATAATCTCTCAAGCTGGGCTTCAACAGTATGTGAACTGAGAACTTTCAGTTGTACAAGCTGGATTTAGTACAGAGATAAAATTGCCAACATCCTTTGGATCATGGAAAAAGCTAAAGAATCCCAGAAAAACATCTACTTCTGCTTTATTGACTACACCAAGGCCTTTGACTGTGTGGATTACAACAAACTGGAAATTTATTTAAGAGATGGAATACCAGACCACCTGACTTACCTCCTGAGAAACCTGTATGCAGGTCAAGAAGCAACAGTTAGAACCAGACATGGAACAGCAAACTGGTTCCAAATTGGCAAAGGAGTACGTCAAGGCTGTATATTGTCACCCTTCTTATTTGACTTATATGCAGAGTACATCATGAGAAACGCTGGGCTGGATGAAGCACAAGCTGGAATCAAGATTGCCAGGAGAAATATCAATAACCTCAGATATGCAGATGATACCACCCTGATGGCAGAAAGCGAAGAACTAAAGAGCCTCTAAACGTGAAAGAGAAGTGGAACTCGCTCAGTCGTGTCTGACTCTTTACGACCCCATGGACTATACAGTCCACGGAGTTCTCGAGGCCAGAATACTGGAGTGGGTGGCCTTTTCCTTCTCCAGGGGATCTTCCCAACCCAGGGATCAAACTCCGGTCTCCTGAATTGCAGGGGGATTCTTTACCAGCTGAGCCACAAGGGAAATTCAAAGAGGAAGGGGAGAGTGAAAAAGCTGGCTTAAAACTCAACATTTAAAAAAAAAAGAAAAAACTAAGATCATGGCATCTGGTCCCATCACTTCATGGAAAATAGATGGGGAAACATTGGATATAGTAACAGACTTCACTTTCTTGGGCTCCAAAATCACTGTGGATGGTGACTGCAGCCATGAAATTAAATGACACTTGCTCCTTGGAAGAAAAGCTATGACCAACCTAGACAACATATTAAAAACCAGAGACATTACTTTGCCAACAAAGGTCCATCTAGTCAAAGCTATAGTTTTTCCAGTAGTTATGTACGGATGTGAGAGCTGGACCATAAAAAAGACTGAACCCTAAAGAGTTGATGCTTTTGAACTGTGGTGTTGGAAAAGATTCTTAAGAGTCCCTTGGACAGCAAGGAAATCAACCCAATCAACCCTGAAGGAAATAACCCTGAATATTCACTGGAAGGACTGATGCTGAAGCTGAAGCTCCAATACTTTGGCCACCTGATGAGAAGAACCTACTCGTTGGAAAGGACCCTGATGCTGGGAAACACTGAGGACAGGAGGAGAAGGAGATGACAGCAGATGAGATGTCTGGATGGAAACACTGACTCAATGGACATGAGTCTGAGCAAACTCCAAGAGATGGTGAAGGACAGGGAGGCCTGGCGTGCTGCAGTTCGTGGGGTTGCAGAGTCAGACACGACTGAAAGACTGAGCAGCACAGCTCCGATACGCATCTGGATTTAAAAAGTGACTACAGGGCTTTCTACTAAATCCTAGTTTTGGTGATACAGAGTTCAGTTATTTTTCTGTTGACTAATCATGATAAAGTGGTATTAAGTGAGTGATGGTTACATAATCACAACAGTAAAAGATGTTTATCAGATTTTCACAATGAAGAGCCAGACAAAAATAAAAGATAATTAAAATTGCAAGCCATAATGGGAACGTGACCAACCTAACAATATAAAATAATCACTTACACTTCGGGTGATCCAGCAGAGATGAGGCAAGTGGAAACACACACAGCCACACGTTTTCATCTGCCCAGCCAGTCTATGTCTTTTGTTCCTTTTTATTTTTAATTAATTAGTTTTTTTCAATCAAGTTTGGATGACAAGATCAGGACGTAGCAGTGTCTGGCCAGTGCACACTAGGGGCGCACACTGACCGGAGGAGAGGCCTCAGGCCAGCTTTGCTGCGGCACTGGAGGGCGGGCACCTGCAGCCTGGCCTCTGGAGGGAGGGGCGCGCTGTGGTGGCTGACGGCCGCGGTGTCCTGTGCAGGAGTCTGATCACAGTCCCCCTCCTGCACAGTGAAACAGCGAGACGCCAGCCCCTTCTCCAATGAGGTATTGTGAACGGACCAGCACCCATTCCTCAGTGCAGGGGAGGGGAGCAAATGATGGGCAGCGGGCAGAGAGGCTACCCTTGGCACCTGGGCCCATGGGGCCCCACCAAGCGTGTGGGGGGAGCCTCCTTGCTCAGAATGAAGTCTGTTATACAGCATATTTGAGGTCATCTAATTACAGCAATAAACAGCAAGGTGAGGTGGGGGTGCTCCAGGTAGAAAGTTAAAGTTGGGTGACAAGCAGGGGCTTCTGGGCAGGGGGTCCCGGCATCCTGGACTTCCACAGCACACACCAACCCTCGATGTGGAGTGTCAGGCTGAGGCTCTGGTCAGGCCTCAATCCACTCCTCCGGGCGTCAGATTCACGGGTTCACTGACTGGTTTCTGGGGGAGCCAGGCCTTGGTCCTGCCGGAGGCTCCACAGAGCTGGGTCTGTTCCAAGGCCTGGTGCCTTTGCTCTCATCCCCAAGCGCAAGGGGTGGGCAGATGCGGTCCTGAGCCCTGCCCTCCTGGCCACCCAGGCCTCACTTCAGCCAGTCTGTCTTTTGATCTCTAATTTTTTAATTGATTAACTAGCTTAAAATTTTTTAATTTATTTTTAATTGAAGGATAATTGCCTTACAATATTGTGTTGGTTTCTGCCAAGCATGAGTATGAGCAGTCTATCTTTTGGTTGGCGCATTTAATCCATTTACATTTAAGGTAATCATTGGTACTGTGATCCTATCACCATTTTCTTAACCGGCACTGAGTGCATCTTCTGTAGACCTTTTCCTTCTCTCGTGTTTGCTGCCTGGTGAAGTTTCACTAGCATTCCTTGCGCAGCTGGTCTGGTGATGCTGAATTCTCTTAACTTTTGCTTGACTGGAAAGCACTGACTTCTCCGTCAGATCTGAATGAAACTCTTGCGGGTAGAGTACTCTCGGTTGTAATTTCTTCCCTTTCCTCTCTTTAAATATATCATGCCGTTCCCTTCTGGCTGGCCGTGTTTTTCTTGAGAAATCAGCTGATGGCCTGACAGACGGGAGTTCCCTGGTATGTTACTTGTTGGTTTCCTTTGTTGCTTTTAATATTTTATCTTCACTCTAATTTTTGTCATTTTGATTACTATGAGTCTCATTGTATTCCTCCTTGGGCTTTTCCTACCTGGGACTTTCTATGCTTCCTGGACTTGGTTGATGGTTCCTTCCCCATGTTAGGGAACTTTTCAGCTATTATCTCTTCAAACATTTTCTCAGGTCCTTTCTGTCACTCTTCTCCTCCTGGGACCCCAGTGATGCGAATGTCGGTCCATCTAATGTCCCAGACGTCTCTCAGGCCGTCTTCATTTCTTCCCATCCTTTTTCCATATTCTTCTCTGTGGCAGTGATTCCACCATTCTGTCCTCCAGGTCGTTTATCTGTTCTTCTGCCCCAGCTATTCTGCTATTGATTCTTTCTAGTGTATTGCTCACCTCTGTTTGTTCTTTAGTTTTTCTTAAAAAAAGTGATAGTTGCTCAGTCGTGTCCAACTCTTTGCAAGCCATGGACTATAGCCAGCCAGACTCCTCTGTTCAGAGAATTCTCCAGGCAAGACTACTGCAGTGGGTTGCCATCTCTACCTCCAAAGGATCTTCCTGACCCAGGGATCAAATCTGTACCTCCTGCATTGATGGGTGGAGTGGGCTCCCTACTTGGTGGTTGCTTAGCTTGAGGCGACCCAGCTCTGGAGTCTAGGGGCGCTATGTAGGATTAACAGCAACCTTCAAGAGGGCTTTTGCCAAGGGGAACCTTCATGGGCTCCTGTTGCCAGCACCCCCTTCCTGTGGCAAGCCCCTGCCGACACACACCTCCACGGGAGACCCTCCAGCACTTGCAGGCAGCTTTGGCGCAGTCGCCGGTGGGGTCACTGCTCCTTTCCTCTGGGTCTTATTGTCTTCCAAGACTGGAGTCTGTGTTTCCCCGAGTCCCGTGGAAGTCCTGTCATCAAGTCCCACTGGCCTTCCAGGACAGATTCCATGAGGGTTCCCGGTCCCTCTGTTGAACCCCCAGGCTGGGAGCCAGATTGGGATTCAGAGCCTTCTCGACAGCTTCCTTGGCATCATTGTTCTCTGGGTTGTGGGTCACCATGTGGTGGGCACGGGACCCAATTTTTCTGTGGCTGCTCCCCGCCTGGTGTCACATGGTGGGCACAGGACCTGATTTTTCTGTGGCTGCTCCTGCCCTGGCATCATGTGGTGGGTGTGGGGCCCGATTTTTCTGTGGCTGCTCCCGCCCTGGCGTCCCGTGCAGCTTCTCCTTTGTCTTTGGACATGGAGCGTCTTTCTGCTTGGTGGGCTCCAGGGTCCTCCTGCCAATGGTTGTCCAGCGGCGAGTTGTGATTTTAGAGCTCTCACAGGCAGAGGTGAGTGTGCACATTTCCACTCTGTCATCTTGAACTGGAATTTGTTAATCCAGCATTCAGTTTCCATAAAACAGCTTTTCTGTTTTGTCTTGTGATCCTGTGCTGACCCAGCAGTATAACACATTGGGAATCTGTGAACTAATCATAAACTACATATTGCTTAACTTCCTTTGCAAAGTATTTGCATAATACAGACAGTTTTACAGTTTATTAAGTTAGTGACTTAAACCACCTGGCTGTAATTTCTTAGAAAAACCACTGTAAGCTTTCTGTTTGGTGATTTGATAGGGCACATAGTAATTTAAGGAGTTTTGTTTTCTTTTTGTAAGAGAGTGTCCACGGAGTATAAACTTTTCAAGGTAAAGTTTACTTACGAGCTGACAAAAACCAGTGCTGGCTGTGCCAAGATGTTATATTAATAGAAATTCTTTAAATTAAGGGAAATGGAAGAGGCTGTGTTTGTTTGAAAAGCTGGTTCTATACTCGTGTGATTGGTGTGTATTTAAGTAATGAGTTACAAGTTGGCTGACAACTTACCCAAATCCTGAGAGCCTCTCCATCCTTCATTCATTGTGACTTTCAGGCTTAGGTAGGAACTGCTAATAAATTAGAAAAATTAACAATTTCCTGGTTTCTTGAAAGCAAATCAAATGAGACACAAAGGTCAGTACCACTAAGGCAGATGCAATCACAACAAACTGTGGAAAATTCTTCAAGAGATGGGAATACCAGACCACCTGACCTGCCTCTTGAGAAATCTGTATGTAAATCAGGAAGCAACAGTTAGAAATGGACATGGAAGAACAGACTGATTCCAAATAGGAAAAGGAGTACGTCAAGGCTGTATATTGTCACCCTGCTTATTAAACTTATATGCAGAGCACATCATGAGAAATGCTGGGCAGGATGAAGCACAAGCTAGAATCAAGATTGCAGGGGAAATATCAATAACCTCAGACATGCAGATGACACGACCCTTATGGCAGAAAGTGAAGAGGAACTAAAAAGTCTCTTGATGAAAGTGAAAGAGGACAGTGAAGAAGCTGGCTTAAAGCTCAACATTTAGAAAACGAAGATCATGGCATCTGGTCCCATCACTTCATGGCAAATAGATGGAGAAACAAAGGAAACAGTGAGAGACTTTATTTTCTTGGGCTCCAAAGTCACTGCTGATGGTGACTGCAGCCATGAAATTAGAAGACACTTGCTTCTTGGAAGAAAAGCTGTGACCAACCTTGCCAGCATATTAAAAAGCAGAGACATTACTTTATCAACAAAGGTTTGTCTAGTCAAAGCTATGGTTTTTGCAGTAGTCATATATGGATGTGAGAATCGGACTACAAAGAAAGCTGAGTGCTAAAGAATTGGTGCTTTTGATTTGTTGTGTTGGAGAAGACTCTTGAGAGTTCCTTGGACTGCAAGGAGATCCAACCAGTCAATCCTAAAGGAAATTAGTCCTGACTATTCATAGGAAAGACTGATGCTGAAGCTTAAACTCCAATACTTTGGCCACCTGATGCAAAGAACTGACTCATTGGAAAAGACCCTGATGCTGGGAAAGATTGAAGGTGAGAGAAGAAGTGGAGGACAAAGGATGAGATGGTTGAATGACATCATGGATAGGAAGGATATGAGTTTGAGTAGGCTCTGGGAGTTGGTAATGGAAAGGGAAGTCTGGCATGCTGCAGTCCATGGGATTGCAGAGTCGGACACAACTGAGTGACTGAACTGAACTGAGTAAGGCAGGACTAAAATTTTAAATGTTTCTTACTGATATTAATCATTTATTATTTATATGTTAATCCAAAGTCTCTAATGGAGCACGTGTGTATGCACGTGCATGCCTGCACACACACACACACACACACACACACACACACACACACACCCTCCCCAGACATGAAGATGTTTCCAAACTGTTAACTGTTCAGACTCATAGAACAAGCATCTGGGTATCTGACTTAAAAATCTTTCCAACTCTATATTTTTGTCTGGTGAGCAGTATTTTGTTAAGTCTCAGGTTTATCCTTGAGACCTTGTTAAAAGAGTTGGTGCACTACAAAATGCCCAAGGAACAAACAAAAAATTCAACAGATTCTAGCATTTTGGCAAATTCCACTTTTATTTCAAAAACACAGTTGTAATACAGTGTGAATAAAATAACCAATATGTAAAGCAATATTTCTAATTTAATCCCACTTTTTATAAAAGTCTGTCTCTATATTTATACCCATATGTCAGTCACTGAGTCTTGTCCAAATCTCTGCCACACCATGAACTGCAGCATGCCAGGCTCCTCTGTCCTCCACTATCTCACAGAGTTTACCCAAACTCAAAGTTATGACTAACCTAGATAGCATATTCAAAAGCAGAGACATGACTTTGCCAGCTAAGGTCTGTCTAGTCAAGGCTATGGTTTTTCCAGTGGTCGTGTATGGATGTGAGAATTGGACTGTGAAGAAGGCTGAGCGCCGAAGAATTCATGCTTTTGAACTGTGGTGTTGGAAAAGACTCTTGAGAGTCCCTTGGACTGTAAGGAGATCCAACCAGTCCATCCTAAAGGAGATCAGCCCTGGGTGTTCTTTGGAGGGAATGATGCTAAAGCTGAAACTCCAGTACTTTGGCCACCACATGCAAAGAGTTGACTCATTGGGAAAGACTCTGCTGCTGGGAGGGACTGAGGGCAGGAGGAGAAGGAGACGACCGAGGATGAGATGGCCGGATGGCATCACTGACTCAATGGACGTGAGTCTGAGTGAACTCCAGGAGATGGTGATAAACAGGGAGGCCTGGCGTGCTGCAATTCATGGGGTCGCAAAGAGTCGGACACGATTGAGTGACTGAACTGAACTGAACATGTCCATTGAGTTGGTGATGCCATCCAACCATCTTATCCTCCATCATCCCCTTCTCCTCCTGCCCCCAGTCTTTCCCAGCGTCAGGGTTTCTTCCAGGATTGATTTCCTTTAGGATGGACTGGTTTGATCTTGCAGTCCAAGGGACTCTCAAGAGTCTTCTCCAGCACCACAGTTTAAAAGCCTTAATTCTTCGGTGCTCTGCCTTCTTTATGGTCCAACTCTTACATGACGACTAGAAAAATGAAAACTTTAAGAACATTTGTAAGCAATGTGATGTCTCTGCTTTTTAATTGTGGTTATTTTTAATTGAAATTATTTTTTATAACTGAAACTCATGACTGATTGTTATACTCAAAGAGAATATGCTGTGTTTTGAAAAGCTCTTGGTGATGCCTTTCTTTCGCTGCAGAGCCAGACGGTGAAGTCTGAGGCTCCCGGAGTGCTGCTGTGCCGGCTGAGTCATCTCTGGGCTTTTGGCGAGAGCTGGCGTCCGGGGGCTAGCTCACTCACGTGAGTTCTCAGCTACTGCAGCTCTACCTGGTTCACTTTTTCATTTTGACGTTGTAGCAACTTCTATTCACCAGAGCACAGAGAAAAATAGCATAAGTAAATTTGCTATTTTTCAGACAGCCTTTAAACTTTAACTTCCTAATATAAAACCAAGAAGAATATAACTCCTAATACTCCAAAAGGTAATACATTGTGCCAGCCACCAAAACTGTCCTTTCATGATGTTTTCAGGTAAAGAAAGTAGATTGGAATTAATATCTGCATCAGCCTGAGCTGGATTAGAATTGTATTTGTGGAATGAAACAAAGTGCTAAACGTATTCTTCTCTGTGTTATTGAATAGAAAGGTAATTAAAATTTGATCAGCAAGATTTTTCACTTTTGAGATATAAATATGGCAACCAGAGGTCAAAATTAAGAATACACCAGAAATTTATCTTCCTTCTCCTCATGTGTGAAGAACAGACCACGTTTGCTCCTGTTTGTACGCTCTGTCTCTGTGGCTAGCTCAGTAATGGGCACAGAGGCCGTATAAATACTCATTACTAATGTTCAACAAACACTCTGTTAACTAACCTTCTGAGACTGTAGCATAAGGTGAAATTTGCTTTGCTTTTTCACATGCATTGTTGGGTTTCTTTTCTTTCTTTTTTTTTTTTTGCACTTTTTCATTCTTTGTTCTTTCCTTTAAGGATTTTGTTTTTAAATTTTTATTGGAGTACAGTTGATTTACAGTGTATTAGTTTCAGGTATACAGCAAAGTTAATCTGTTATGTATATACATGTATCTACTCTTTTTGTAATGATAGATTCTTTTCTACTATAGGCCATTATAAAGCATTGAGTAGAGTTTCCTTTGTGTATGCTGCTGCTGCTGCTAAGTCGCTTCAGTCGTGTCTGACTCTGTGCGACCCCGTGGACTGCAGCCCACCAGGCTCCTCCGTCCATGGGATTTTCCAGGCAAGAGTGCTGGAGTGGGTGCCATGGCCTTCTCCGTCCTATGTGTCTGGCAGGTCCTTATTAGCTATTTTATATGTAGCAGTGCCCCGTGCATTGTTGGTTTATTTTTAGTATGAGACCTCTAGAAATAACAGTGACATTTTCATGACATCTTTTTTGTGTGTTTGTGTTTGTACCTAAAATCACACATTTCATTTTAAATGGTTAGCCAGTATCCAAACCAGGTCTGTTAGATTCTGTTCCGATAAAGACTCTCTGCGCCTGAGAAGGAGGGGCCAGGTGCTATTGCAGATGCTGATGAGAGTCCTGATACTGAATATGGTTCTGAGCAATAAATCCTGTGTGTCACACACACGCGTGCCTGTGTGACCCACAAGTCAGGATGCAGGACTCAAAGCTCTTCTGTGCTGGGCGCGGGGCTGCAGTGCCAGGCGACATTCAGACTCTGCCCCCGGGCTCACACTGCTGAGGTGCCGCTTCTAAGCAGAGACGTTCTCTCTCTCATGGTCTCAGAGCATGTGGGGCCGAGCTCAAGGGTGTAAAAAAATCACACCAGGCCCCATTTCTATAACGTGGCACTGAAGTGTAATTCCTCTTTATCGCACTTGGCTAACAGCCTGTTAGGAGATGTTTCACGTAATAGAGGTCAGTAGACCCCTCCCATCCCGTGGTCTGCAATGCTGGCTCTCAAGCAGCTACGCTGAATTTTGCTTTTGCTTGGCCTCTTCTGGTCCTTCTGACTTGGTATTTATGTTCTATTACTGACATGAGGCTGCTTCCTGGCATAAGGCTTATGTAAGGAGCGAGGGCTACTTTTGTTTGAAAGCTAGAACAAGGGCTTAATGAGTCTGAAACAGTCTTGCTCTTTACAGTCAGGCAAGGAGAGTTCTCCTCCACCTTCCAGTTCAAAGGGAACATTTACTGATTGCAGATGGAGTCTCCTTTCCTCCCCCAGGAAGATGGTGCCAGGGGCTGAATTCTCAGGCAAGAAGATTTATGATGAGAACTTACGCAGATTGGTTCCCATTTCTACAGCTTACAGAAGAAGTAAAGCTCCCAGCCTCCTTCTTGGATAATTGCTGAAGCTTCTTAGACTTTCTGTCACTGCAGCTGTGCAGGCACGTTCGGGGGAATGTTGGTGGGACCCACTTTCTGCTTTCCATCACTTTGCAGGTGGAGGGGTTTGCCATCCTCCAGTAGTTACAGCTAATAACTAGTCCTCACTGTCCCTGTAACAACAATTTTCTCACAACTGTACAGCTGAGGGGGAAGCCCCCTCTTCTGGCCGTTTAGGACTTTGGTGGGGAAAGAGGGGCACCAGCTTGGCTGGGGGGTGGGTACAGGACCCAGTCCTGAGGAGGGGCAGGGTGGGTGAAGTGTCTGTGGCTCACAGGGCAGGGTATGCTGGCGAGCGCTGCAGGGGTCTCGGGGAGACCACAGTCACGTGGGTGGCAAAGGCTGCTGTGTCCTGTGGTCTCCTTTCCCATGAGGGCAGTTTCCAGCCAGGGGATCCCTCTTGGCAACAGGTGTGGCACCCCAGGGCTCAGAGGCCAGTGGAGAAGCTGGCGTAAGGAGAGTCTGGGGGCTTCTGTGGGTCTGCAGCCCAGGCACAGGCACAGCTGCCGTGGAGTGGCACCCGAGTGTGAGGGGCGAGGGTGCAGGTAAGCAGTGGAGCCGCCACCGTCCGGGCCCAGGGCGTGAGGTGCGGCTGCGGAGGGGCCCCTCGGGATGGTGGGCCAAGCAGGACTCGGCCCCGGTCGCAGGCTCAGTGGGCACTGGGGACCTTGGGAGCGGGGCTCCTGGTGCGGCGCTCCAGCCTCAGGGTGTGGGAGAGGGGAGACAGGTGGTCCCACTGGCCGGTCAGCACTGGGGAAGAGCCTCGCTGACATCACAGGCGGACTTTACCACTGGACCACCGGGAGCCCAAAGAAAGCACTATAGCAGCTACGCACGTGTGACTGCTTTCTCAGTAAGATCTTTACTTTAGAGTAGTTTCAGATTTATGGAAAATTGAGAGACAGTACGGAAAGCTTTCCTGCACCTCATATTCAGTGTCTCTTATTATTAACACTAGTGGCGCATTCACCACAATTAGTGAACCAACACGGATGCTCATTCCTAACTAAAGTCAATAATTTGTTCAGATTTGCTTCATTTTCTCTTAATGTCATTGTTCCAAGATCCTGCTGAAATATCAAATTGCATAGAAGTACTCATTTCTTCTTAAGCTTCTCTTGGCTACAACTGTTTCTCAGACGTTTCTTGTTTTCACAACCTTGTGGTACTAAGGAGTGCTGGTCCAGTGTTTTGTGTAACATCCTTTACTCAGAGTTGATATGCCCCTTTCCACTATTAAACTGGGATTATGTGGTTTGGGAGGAAGGCCACAAAGATAAAGTGCCGTCGTCGTCACATCACACCAAGAGTACATACAGGCAATAACACATCTCGTTGATGTAACCCTGCGTCATCTGGCTGAGGTCATGTTTATCACGTTTCTTCACTTAAAGTTAGTATATCCCCCCATGTCATATACACTCTGAAGGAAGTCATTATACACAGCCCACATCTAAGCAGCAGGGGGTTATGCTCCAACTTCTGGAGAGAGAAGTGATCTGCTAAACCTACAGTCCAGTGGAGAGGTGGCAGGAAGGACATGTAGGACGTGCCCGCCTGCAAAGTGTGAGAAATTGGTGGCGGGGGCCACCCTGCCTCTTGCACGGCTGAAGGATGATCCAGTCAGAGGTGGACGCAACCTGAGCTCAGCGACTAGCTTCTGGAGTTTACCAATCCTGAGTTTTTACCAGACTCTTCCAGGATCTGAAATAGGATCCACCTCTTCCAGTACCATAGTAGTTTAATCTGTTCACCACTCCTAACTTCCCCACTCGGTACCTAACGTATTAGGTTGGGGAGCCTATTAACAGAAGGAAGGCCCTCCATATCCACTATAACAGAGGCCCCTGGTGATTTGCAAACCAAGAAATACCTGGGATTGCTTGCACCTTCATTATTATCAAAATCCATTGCTGTGGCATGTAGAAACCGCCGACTGAGGTTAAAATTAGAGCCAGGTTCCTTGATATTTTGCTTGCTTGCCTGTGAAGTATTCTGTGAGCTAAAGGAAGTTACTGATAATCATGGAAACATTGGTCTGCCAAAAGAGAATTACTGTATAGTTGCAAGCTCAAAAAGAAACAAGCTATACATGCAATAAGTACATTTCTTTTCTGATTAGTAAAAGACAGCTGCCAGGGCGAAGGGAAGGCCAAGGAACAGAGCTGCTCTGGGCAGCCCGCAGCTGCGTTTCTGAAGGACAGAGGCAGTGCCCCAGAAAGAGGAGGAAAGCGAAGAGCAGCCGCCACGTGCCAGCCCTGGGGCTGGAGGCGCTCACCACACGGCCCTCTCACAGGGTCCGTATTTCTGTCATTCTGCAACATCTCTGTGACTTAAACGCATTCTCTTTCTGACTCACTATGAGCCAGCTTTAAACAGCCTTCTGCTACACTGTGTTAGAGGAAAGAGCTACAGTTGTCAAAATGATATCCAGCTAGGACATCCAAAGCAGACAGCACCACTGCAGGCCCAGGAGCCAGGGCACTCAGTTCCCGCCTTTCCTCTACCATGATTTGGCTTCAGAAACCTGAGAAGACTCTAAGCTTTCTGGGGCCTTGGTCCTTGCATCTGTGACAAGCTGGCATAGGTCCTCGATAATCTCTTACAGATCCAAAACAGGGCATGACTCCAAGCTGGGCAATTACAGCTTGGGGAAAGACAGAGTTCCCAGAAGGATGAACTCTTTTCTGGGAAGGTGGAAAGACAATGGATCTGCAACCTGGAGTTGGAAGTTTGATGCCCACTCTTTAGAAATATGACATGTAAGCCGAACACGGGCTCTACTCAGGGACATCACCAGGTGGTGGATACCATCCGACTGACTGATGTGGTGAACATTTCTAGCCCCAATTAATAAAGTCAGATTTATACTCTTTGCAGCCAAAGATGGAGAAGCTCTATACAGTCAGCAAAAAACAAGACCCGGAGCTTCCTGTGGCTCGATCATGAACTCCTTATTGCCAAACTCATACATAAATTGAAGAAAGTAGGGAAAACCACAAGACCATTCAGGTATGACCTAAGTCAAATCCCTTTCGATTATACAGTGGAAGTGATAGATAGATTCACGGGATTAGATCTGAGTGCCTGAAGAACTATGGACAGAGGTTCGTGATATTGTACAAGAGGTGGTGATCAAGACCATCTCCCAAAAAGAAAAATGCAAAAAGACAAAATGGCTGTCTGGGGAGGCCTTACAAATAGCTGAGAAAAGAAGAGATGTGAAGGCAAAGGAGAGAAGGAAAGATATACCATCTGAATGCAGAGTTCCAGAGAATAGCAAGGAGAGATAAGAAAGCCTTCCTCAGTGATCAGTGCAAAGAAATAGAGGAAAACAACAGAATGAGAGAAACTAGAGGTCTCTTCAGGAAAATCAGAGATGCCAAGGAACATTTCACACAAAGATGGGCTCGATAAAGGACAGAAATGGTATGGACCTAACAGAAGCAGAAAATATTAAGAAGAGGTGGTAAGAATACATGGAAGAACTGTACAAAAAAGATCTTCATGACCCGGATAATCATGATGGTGTGATCACTCCATCAATAGAGCCAGACATCCTGGAATGTGAAGTCAAGTGGGCCTTAGAAAGCATCACTACGAACAAAGCTAGTGGAAGTGATAGAATTCCAGTGGAGCTATTTAAAATCCTGAAAGATGATGCTGTTAAAGTGCTGCACTCAATATGCAAAAAAATTTGGAAAACTCAGCAGTGGCCACAGGACTGGAAAAGGTCAGTTTTCATTCTAAATCCAAAGAAAGGCAATGCCAAAGAATGCTCAAACTACCGCACAATTACACTCATCTCACATGCTATCAAAGCAATGCTCAAAATTCTCCAAGCCAGGTTTCAACAGTACATGAACCAAGAACTTCCAGATGTTCAAGCTGGTTTTAGAAAAGGCAGAGGAACTAGAGATCAAATTGCCAACATCCTTTAGATCACAGAAAAAGCAAAAGAATTCCAGAAAAATGTCTATTTCTGTTATTGACTACACCAAAGCCTGTGACTGTGTGGATCACAACAAATTGTGGAAAATTCTTCAAGAGATGGGAATATCAGATCACCTTACCTGCCTCCTGAGAAATCTGTATGCAGGCCAGGAAGCAACAGTTAGAACTGGATATGAAACAACATATTGACTGGTTCCAAACTGGGAAATGAGTAGGTCAAACTTGTGCATTACTATCCTGCTTATTTAACTTGTATACAGAGAACATCATATGAAACGCCAGGCTGGACAAAGCACAAGCTGGAATCAAGATTGCCAGGAGAAATATCAGTAACCTCAGAAAAGCAGATAACACCACCCTTATGGCAGAAATGAAGAGAAACTAAAGAGCCTCTTGATGAAGGTGAAAGAGGAGACTGAAAAAGCTGGCTTAAAACTCAACTTTAAAAAAATGAAGATCATGACATCCAGTCCCATCACTTCATAGAAATAGATGGGGAAACAATAGAAACAATGATAGACTTTATTTTCTTGGGTTCCAAATCACTGCAGATGGTGACTGCAGTCATGAAATTAAATGATGTTTGCTCCTTGGAAGAAAAGCCATCACCAACCTAGACAGTATATTAAAAAGCAGAGACATTGCTTTGCTGACAAAGGTCCGTCTAGTCAAACCTATTGGAAAAGGCAATGGTAAGCCACTCTAGTACTCTTGCCTAGAAAATCCCATGGACGGAGGAGCCTGGTGGGCTGCAGTCCATAGTCGCTATGAGTCAGACTCGACTGAGCGACTTCACTTTCACTTTTCACTTTCATGCACTGGAGATGGCAACCCACTCCAGTGGTCCTGCCTGGAGAATCCCAGGGACGGGGGAGCCTGGTGAGCTGCCATCTATGGGGTCGCACAGAGTTGGACACGACTGAAGTGACTCAGCAGCTGCATGTATGGATGTGAGAGTTAGGCCATAAAGAAAGCTGAGTGCTGACAAACTGATGCTTTTGAACTGTGGTGTTGGAGAAGACTCTTGAGAGTCCCTTGGACTGCAAGGAGATCAAACCAGAGAATCCTAAAGAAATCAGTCTTGAATACCCATTGAAAGGACTGATGCTAAAGCTGAAACTCCAATATTTTGACCACCTGATGGGAAGAATTGACTCGTTGGAAAAGACTCTGATGTTGTGAAAGATGGTTGGATAGCATCACCAACCAGATGTACATGAGTTTGAGCAAGCTCTGGGAGTTGGTGATGGACAGGGAAGCCTGGTGTGCTGGAGTCCAAGGGGTCACAAAGAGTTGGACATGACTGAGCGACTGAACTGAACAGAACTGATTAGTTTCAGATGAACACCAAAGTGGATCAGTTATACATATACATGTATCTGCCAAGTCTTATTCATATTTACGCCCTGAAAACCTTCCACAGAGTCAGACACAAGAGAGATGGTAAAGTATGACCCATTGTGTTTTGGCATTAAGGTAGATACTGTGGACTACAGAGGGTAAGACAAGACAAAATCCTGAAGGAGTTTAAACCGTGGGCCAGCCCACTGGGCAGAAGCTGAAGAGTAAACCAGGAACACGGCTATAAATCACCACAGGCAGCTGGGACTTGCAGAATTTAACCAGGAAACCCATATTTTCCATCAGTGACTTTATTGCTGTTTATGAAGAGATTTCTTAACTGGAAGAGGTTGTGCTGAGTTCCCAGAGATAGCCTCTTTTAACAAGAGATGAAAGTGTATGCTCTTAAATCGGTAAAGGTTTCCTTCTAACTAATATTTGGTTGACAATTTGGAAAAGGAAATGGCAATCCACTCCAGTACTCTTGCCTGAAGAATCCCATGGACAGAGAGCCTGGTAGGCTACAGTCCATGGGGTTGCAAAGGGTCAGACACGACTGAGCGACTTCACCTTTCACCTTTGAATAAACCAGCAGTGGTTTAGTCACTAAGTCGTGTCTGACTCTGGCAGTTCCATGGACGTAGCCTGCCAGACTCTTTTGTCCACAGGAATTCCCAGGCAAGGATATTGGAGTGGGTGCCGGTTCCTTCTCCAGGGGTCTTCCTGGCCCAGGGGCCAGACACAGGCCTACCTGCATTGCAGGCAGTCTTTCTACCAACGGTGCCTTCAGGGACTGTGAAAAGACCATAACTCAGAAAAATGGAGAGGAAAGAGACCTCTGCTAAAGGGCTGCACAAAAGACCTTGCTTCTCAAAGAACAACCGATGCAGGGCAAACTCACTTGGATTTTAGATCAGGTTTTATCTCAATAATTACAGGACTTTGGTAAATCCCTTGGCTTTGGTCTATGAAAGAAGGGAATTGAATCATATTTTCTTCATAATTTCTTCTTATGTAAAATTTCTAGAATTATTTGACTGATAGATTTCAAACAATGCTTTTTAAAATGGTAAGAGGACTTTGAAAGGGATCTGAGCATTATTGTGCTTCCAGGTTCCCAGGATAACTCTAACAGGCAGCCAGCTTGAGGCCACTGGGCTACGAGTGAGTGAGTGAACGCTGCTCAGTCGTGTCCAGCTCTTTGCCACCCCATGGACTATACAGTCCAAGGAATTCTCCAGGGCAAACTACTGGAATGGGTACCCTTTCCCTTCTCCAGGGGGTCTTCCCAACCCAGAAACTGAATCAGAGTCTCCTGCAGGAGATTCTCTACCAGCTGGTCCATCAGAGTTGTTCCCTAAACGACTGTTGAAAGGCGGCGAAAAGTAGCCAGTTAGGATGGCGTGCTCTGGTCCCAGTCTACACTTCTTGTGCTTTCTGAGTCTCCTGTCACTCTTAGTTTAGAACAGTAACCTGAATCAAGGCCTTGAAAAGCTCATCCTACAAGAAGGCTGAAAAGCGGTGAGTCCAGTAAGGGCAGGGCTCATGAGGAGGGTAGTTTCTGCTTTCCACAGAAACTGAATATCTGTGTTTTTTCACTAATGCTCCAAGACATTTTTTTAAAAAGCATGGAGATTCTGTGCTTCTGTTCACCTGGAATTGGTCAAAGCCCATAAATCTGTGAGCAGAAATAAAACCCACTTGTAGGGCCGGGTCGTTCGTGTGAAGAGACACATCTGGAACTGAGTGGCTTCACGCGGCACCTGTGGCGTGGAGCGCCCATGGAACCCGTGGCTGATGCGTGTCCATCATGTCTTAACGCTCCACACATGGCTCATATCCTAACGATGAGCTGGAAAGCTGTGTGATGACAGGCCCAGGGCTTGCTGAGCTGGACAGCACAGTTCACTAGAATAACGGCCTCAAGAGAACTCTGTACCCCCTGGAGGACCAGGCCTGGAGCTGTAGGAGGACCCCAGGATCAGGCCTCGTGGGCACAGTGGGGCGCAGCTGCCACCCTCCAGGGAGGACTCCGGACAGGAGCACACGCTCTGATCTCTCCACCGCCGACCCTCCAGGCCTGGGCTTCGGTCAGGGGTCAGCACTGCCTCCAGTTCCAAATGGCCAGGATAAATAATGCTAGACTTCAGGAATTTCAAATTACTCAAAGGAACTTTCTTGCCATTGTTGAGGGACAAGCGGATGCTTGGGCAGCGGTGACTTCAGCTAGGATCTTCTGAGCAGAAACGGCGCCCTTACAGCAGCTGAAGCGCACAGCCGTCAGCAGGAGTCTCGGCTGGCACGGCGGCCACGCCACTTCCTCCTTCTCTAACAGCACACAAGAGCACTGCGCTCTGCCTTAATGTCTGAAGGGAATAAAGGAGACCAGCTTGCAGCATCATAACCTTGCAAACCTCAAGATCCTAGACAGACTGTAGCCGGGAGAATTCCAGCGCTGCTTGTGCGCTGCGGCGTGAGCGTCACACCGCTGACAGTCAGCACAGCTCAGCTCAGTCGCTCAGGCGTGTCCAACCCTTTGCGACTCCATGAATCGCAGCACGCCAGGCCTCCTCGTCCATCACCGGCTCCCGGACTCTACCCAAACTCATGTCCGTCAAGTCGGTAATGCCATCCAGCCATCTCATCCTCTGTCATCCCCTTCTCCTCCTGCCCACAATCCTTCCCAGCATTAGGGTCGTTTCCAATGAGTCAACTCTTCCCATCATGTGGCCAAAGTACTGGAGTTTCAGCTGCAACATCAATCCTTCCAATGTACTATCCAGGACTAATCTCCTTTAGGATGGACTGGTTGGATTTTCTTGTGGTCCAAGGGACTCTCAAGAGTCTTCTCCAACACCACAGTTCAAAACATCAGTTCTTCAGTGCTCAGCTTTCTTCACCGCCCAACTCTCACATCCATACATGACTACTGGAAAAACCATAGCCTTGACTAGATGGACCTTTGTTAGCAAAGTAATGTCTCTGCTTTTAAATATGCTATCTAGGTTGGTCATAACTTTCCTTCCAAGGAGGAAACGTCTTTTAATTTCATGGCTGCAGTCACCATCTGCAGTGATTCTGGATGCTGACAATAGGGCTTGTTTAAATCTATCAGCAAACAAGAAGGGGCACTTCCAGAGAAGGCGGACACAAACCTCCTGAGGTGAGGAAGAGGGCCTTGCTCAGGGCAGAGGCAGCGTCTGTGTGGCCACTCACACAGCCGTGGAGCCTGTGTTTTGCGGAAGTGAGGCCCTCTGCAAAGACCTACAACCTGCATGCATGCGATTACATAATTTGCTTTGTAAATATAGTGTTGAATAAATTATATTAAACACGAAAGCACTCCTAGTATGAGCACTGAGGCAAAAATGTGGGCAGGGGGAGACGTGGAGACCCCAGAGAAGACTCAGTTGCACCCCCTGGCACTGGGTGCCTTTCCCCAGGGCCAGAGCTGGAAGGGACCCCAGCCTCTGCTCAGCATTCACAGCTTCCCAGCATACACCCACGAGAGCCATCTCATTCAGCTCTCCTAAAGCTCATTTAGTTACTGTTCACAGAACAGGACTGTATAGAAACTTGGAATATGTTTAGTAAAAAAAGGGTGACAATGACTGATTTTAAAATACTACAAAATTATGATCTCAAGAATGTAAAGTATGTAAATATACGAAAGCAGTGTATGAAAAGCTCCCCTCAGGGAGACACTTGCCCTCTGTCTGGCTCCTCTGCCACTCCCGTCCATGAGCTGCCGTGGCCGCGCTTATCCTCGAGGGACACCCCAGCAGAGGGGCCTGTCCCAGCCACTGTGCACTCTGGGGGGTTCTCAATGCTGAAAGCAAGCTCATTCGAACAAAAGTGTATACTGGCAATCTTGGACTCTTACCACACTTGTAATAAGGTCAATTAATTCAGGAAATAACATATAGGAGTGCCATATGTCAGAAAAACTACCTTTGAAGAACATTATCTAAGGCAAGGAAGCTCACTGGGGTCATCATGACTTGGGACTTGGTGGAAATGGGCTTTCTAGAAATTCTGCCATCAGAAGGTAAGGAAGCATTTTCAATGGCTAAAATAAATGCTGCGGACATGGTGATCAAGGTCTTACTGAGTCACATCACTCTCGTTCTTCCTGGATTGCGTCACCCTAACCATCTAGAGTCCAGCAGGGAAATCATTTTGTTTCTGTGGTGACTTAGGGCTCTGTAAACCCTGTAAATGCCCATTACAGCTTACCATCGTCCTTCTCATCCCCAGGCTTCTGGACAGCTGGAATGATTAAACCATACCCTAAAGAATTCTTTGGTTAATTTACATCAAGCCAGTGACTTCCAGTGGCCCAGAGCACTGCAGCTGTTTCTGTTAAAACAAGGTCGGCTTAGAGCAGGCGCTCTCATTTTCCCTTGGAGTCAGTGTTTGGGCATCTGAGCCTCCTCTTGACCTGAAAACATAGTGATCAGAAACTACGAATTAGCTTACCCAACTCGTGACACCGTCGTGTGTCTGGACGCTGGAAAGTCATCTGAAGAACAGTCCTAGTACCCACCAGGAGCACAGGGCTGAGAGTGTCTCAGTGACAGGCTGGACAGCCATCGTGCTGAACCAAGCATAGGGGGTGCTGGTGACTCACAGGACCCTCGAAATTCAGAGGCTTCAGGCACGAGGGTGTATAACCGTACAGAGCAGCTGTGAGTGCCATCAAGGGCCTCAGGGTCAGATTCTCCAGTCAGTAACCTCCACGTCAGGGACTTGTAACTAGAAATAATTCATAAACACCATGAAACTGGGCAGTATAATTTAAAAAACATAAAACATCATTTACAAAGAATTAATAAAATGAGAGCAAAACATTTGCAGTTTATGAACTTTGAAAAGTTAGAAAGCGACGTTTTCACTGCGTTGGTGATGAGCCATACACACTGCTGTTGTTTGGTCCCTAAGCCGTGTCTGACTCTCTGATGACCCCGTGGACTGTAGCCCTTCAGGCCCTCTGTCCATGGAATTTTTCCAGGCAACAATTCTGGAGTGGGTTGCATTTCTTTCTTCAGAGGATCTTCCCACTCAGGGATCAAACTGCATCTCCTACACTAGCCGGCGGACTCTTTACCACTGAGCCATGAGGCAATGAACCACACCTACACGGGCACTATCTATCTGATGAGAAAAGCAACAATATGAACTTGAACTATTAAAAAAGTTCATAGTCTTTGTCTAAGTATCCATCTAAATTAAGTAATCATATTTGTTTAGGCACATTTCTATGAAGATGCATAAGACAGAGAGTGAAGAAGAAATAAAGTTATTAAATCCTCCCAATTAAGAAACTGTTTTGGTTAAATGAGACTGGATTTAGCCAATGACTGCCTACCATTTCTATATATGAGAGGCATGTAGAGCATCACGTTTAAGCAGGAAAACAGGGCAAAGCTGCCTGGAGCCCTATCCGGGAGGAATCCTGGCAGCTGCTGACGGCAGATACTCCTCAGTGCGGGCCCTCACCCCCTCGCTCCTGCCCCGGAGGAGGGTCTGCGGCTCTGGCCTGGGGATTTTTGTTGAAGGAGCCCTGCCAACCCCCGCCAAGTCCAGGAGGGCAGGAAGCAAAGGGGTGCGCCCTCCTCTTTCTGCCTTTGCTTCTGTCCAGACCCTCAACTGGATGCCCGCTGCAGGAGGAGGGCTATCTGATGCCCACTGCAGGGGGAGGGCTATCTGCACGGCCGACTCCACCGATTCAAGTGCTAACTGCATCCAGAAACACCCGCACAGACACGCCCAGAAATAACCCTTACTCTGGGCAGTTTTAGGTCTCAAAGTGACACACGAAAGTAAGCACCAATGTTATTGACCAGAGAAACTAGCCAGAAATTATATGGAAGCAAGTGTGGAAAGAAGGCCGTGCAAGTTCAGTTTATATCAGGAAAGTTGCAGAAGTTAATCTAAAACTGTCAAAATATTGAGTGCTTGGTTCCCTGGGCAGAAGTTATTGGATAAACTGAAAGGAAAAAAAAAAAAAGGCTATTGGCGTGACAAATAGGAAAAACACAAACTATAATTGACTGTGGCTATAGAAATAGGGCGACTACTTAGTTATATTTTCTGCCGGCTCTAATACAGAAATTAAGTTTGGAAGGCAGCATTCATAACGATACATAAGCACGAGGCTATCGCTATAATGGGTCAGGTTCACGTGATCCCAGAGTATGGGCAGGAGACAGAAGGACCACCCAGAGACAAAATATGATTAGGCCCACAGTTTAAGGAGAAAAGTGCCACCCACACTGAGCTCCGAGAAGCCCTCTGAGGAGCACCCTCCCAGGAGACCAGGGCAGCTGGCCCTCTCCTGTCCTGGGAGGGGCCAGCACGTGGGGTCCCAGGAGCAAGGCCATGCCCTGGAGGAGGACCAGGGTCCTGTGGGTGCACATGAGGCCAGCACCCTGGCGCAGAAGACGAAAAGAAACTTATGAACTGGAGTTTTCCACCTCCTGACACGTGGGAGCTTCCACTAGATATGATTTGACTTCTAAAAAGAAAGATATATGGTCCTCTTGCATCTAAACATTGAGGAATAGGTAATTGCAGCCTGAACATTCTCGATGTTGAGATCCTTTTAACTGAACAGTCACCACCCGTGAGTCAACGCTTTTTGACCAGAGACCTCACTGCATCACCTGTAACGCACATCCTGACTTCAGGAATATTAGAACATGAAAAAGCATGCCAGGCATGGAGGAGACACAGTGGTTAGACAGGAATTTAAATATAAAATTCAGACCTTAAGAAGCTCCTTGGAAGTCTCTCAACACATTCTGAAAACTACTCTGATAACATCAAAGGTATTCAACCTCTCAGGCACCACTAATCTAATCAGATAATTTGCCTCTATGTGGGCACCTATTTGGAGGAGGTTAAGAGCTGGACAGACTCAGTAACTAACACCTTCACTTTTCACATGGCACCCCACTCCAGTCTTCTTGCCTGGAGAATCCCATGGACGGAGGAGCCTGGCGGGCTACAGTCCACGAGGTCGTAAAGAGTCAGACAGGAGACACGCGCAGGAACGAGGCGGGGACGCTGGTAAGCATCCTGGAGTCTTCTCTGCGGACTGAAGCTCGGCCACACGGGGGCGGCGTGAGAGCGGCAGGGACGCGGCCCAGAGCAGAGGCCCCTGGAGCCAGCGGGCGCCGCGTGCCCAGCCCGGGGACCTGCCCGCACAGACTCCTCTCGATTCCACCTGCGCGGTGCGCACCAACAGACGACAAGAGGCGCGAATGTGCGCTTAGTGCGTGAAGGCTGACGCTCGCCATCGGTCAGCCTCGGCCAAGAAACTCAGAAGGACGGAAGAGGAAGAGCATTCAGCTACAGAACAGAAAATAAGGCACTCATTTCAGCTCCACCTGAGAACTTTCTAGGGCACAGTTTGTGCCTCTGGGAAAGGGTGGCAGTGAGAGCCACCAGCTTCTCCTTGTTTTCCTCTAAACATTCCCTGCTCCTCCCTTGTTCCCAGCTAGATGCTCAGCTGTCCCGCTCAGTCGCTCAGTCGTGTCTGACTCTTTGCGACCCCATGGACTGCAAAACCCGGCCTTCCCTATCCTCCACCACCTCCTGGAGCTTGCTCAAACTCAGGTCCATAGAGTTGGTGATGCCATAAATATTGGGTCATTTTGTCTTAACAAAATGCTTCATGAAGACCAATAAAGATATTAGAATTCCCAAATAATATGTTTTCAAAGTACAGTATCTTTATCTGGGGAAAAATTTATATAGAGAAAAGAATAAATTTTTTTTCTCAAATAAAATTTGGTTACACCCTAAGTAGGGCATTAAAGAGTAGTTAAGTACTTTTTTCCAAGAAAACTCTATATCAAAATTTGGTCTGTATTTTCTGAGGGTGAGCAATATAGTACAAGATTGGCGTCACATATTTAAAACAAAGCCGAAGCTAAACGATTCACTCCTCTCTCATCACCACTTTCAGGACACACAATAGGTTGGTGCCTTAAAAATGTTAAAATTGTCCCAAAAGTTAAGTTACTGCATATGTTCTCAAGTTTTACTGTCAGAAGAGAAGCCTTCCAGCTTAAAGATGAGAACCAAGTATCCCCCTTATTGCCCTTTTCTTCCAAGAAAGCAGTGTTACTGGAGTGCCTCTTCCACAGCAGGTGCCTCGAAGCTCACACAGAGTGAGGGAACCACAGTCCACACGCAGGGGGAGGGGCTCTGGAGGCTGAGATTCAGGGCGTCCAGAGCAGAAAAGGGACAGAGAGGTTCATGGAAACCTGTGTCTGGGCGGTGCCCACCTCAGCCCCCACTGCGAGCCTGTCCTCCCTACCACCAGAGAGCAAAGCTCCAGCACGCATGCAGCCTGCTCCCGAGAGGAGAGGAGGGGCTTTCTCTAGAGAAGTGAAGAGTCTAGACACCACTTTCTGGTATTTGGGAACTGCAGCTTAGTGCACACTCCCCATCAAATTTCCCCAAAGAAAGCCCCTTACTAACGACAGACTTTACTAATGGCAGTTAGAGTCTGTCCACCTTTCTGATGTGACAATGTCATGTCTGAACAGGAAATAAAGAATCACCAGACGTTTAAGAGAAACCATCTCAAGGCAAAAACAAAAAGGTGAAAGTAAAAAAGCAGATACGCTTATTCTCAAGAAACTAACCCTTTAGCAAAATGAGACACAAATAGCATGTTTAGGGTTTAGCCATGCAAATATGCCACTTCGCTGCATTGTTAATTAGTAGGATAAACCACATGAAAGTGAGTTTCTTATAGGTGAAAATAGTCTAATACTAGCAATTTCATATATAACAGTTTCTTTAATAGAAAGGATAAAATTAGTTCAATATCCAGGTCAGCAATCAAGGAAGAAAGGGGTGGAGGATTTTATAATTAAGCGAAGATACAATTGCACTGATTTCACTTGCTAGCAAAGTAATGCTCAAAATCCTTCAAGCTATGGCTTCAGCAGTATATGAACCAAGAACTTTCAGATTTACAAGCTGGACTTTTAAAAGGCAGAGGAACCAGAGATCAAATTGCCAATATTCATTGGATCATACAGAAAGCAAGAGAATTCCAAGAAAACATCTGCTTCAGTGACTACGCTAAAGCCTTTGACTGTGTGTATCACAACAAACTGGAAAATTCTTAAAGAGATGGGAATACCAGATCATCTTACCTGTCTTCTGAGAAACCTGTATGCAGGTCAAGCAGTAACAGTTAGAACCAGACCTGGAACAACAGACTGGTTCAAAATTAGGAAAAGAGTACAAGGCTGTATATTGTCACTTTGCTTATTTAACGTATGTAGAGTACACCATGCGAAATGCCAGGCTGGATGACTCACAAGCTGGAATCAGGATTGCCAGGGGAAATATCAGTAACCTGAGATACACATAATGATTTCATGATAATGGCAGAAAACAAAGAGGAACTAAGGAGCCTCCCGATGAGAGTGAAAGAGGAGAGTGAAAATGCTGGCTTAAAACTCAGTGTTCAAAGAAACTAAGATCATGGCATCCAGCCCCATCACTTCACGGCAAACAGATGGAGAAACAATGGAAACAGTGACAGATTTTATTTTCTTAGGCTTCAAAATCACTGTAGTTGGTGCCTGCAGCCATGAAATAAAAAGATGATTGCTCCTTGGAAGAAAAGCTATGAAAAACCTAGATAGCATATTAAAAATCAGAGACATCACTTTGCCACCAAAGATCTGTATAATTAACATATGGCTTTCCAGTAGTCATGTATGGATGGATGTAAGACTTGGACCATAAAGAAGGCTGAGTGTCACAGAATTGATGCTTTCAAACTGTGGTGCTGGAAAAGACTGTTGAGAGTCCCTTGGATAGGAGATCAAGCCAGTCAGTCCTGAAGGAAATCAACACTGAATATTCACTGGAAGGACTGACGCTGAAGCTGAAGCTCCAATGTTTTGGCCACCTGATGAGAAGAGCCACCTCACTGGAAAAGACGCTGTGGTGGGAATGATTAAGACCAGGAGGAGAATGGAGTGACAGAGGATGGGATGGTTGGATGGCATCACCAGCTTGATGGACATGAGTCTGAGCAAACTCTGGGAGACGGCAAAGGACAGGGAGGCCTGGTGAGCTGCGGTCCACAGGGTTGCTAGGAGTCAGACGTGACTGACTGAACACCGACGACTGCAAGATCTGGACCTCTCAGTCTGCAGAATGACTGACATAAACTGCCTTGTTTTACTCTAAACAGCTGTGTAATTGAACTAATGTGCCTAAATCTTGTTAGCTGCGGAGACGCCCAACACCAAATAAACGAAGCTGCCTCCATCGCTTTAACTGAGCGAGTGACTGGAGCTGGGCCCAGCAGCCAGGCTGCCTGACTCCGTGGCCTCTGCTTCTGCTGGCCAAGATGAGGCCCTTGGAAGAAAGAGCGAAGGGAAGGGTGATATGCAAACAGACGCAGGAGAAGGAAACCTTAACTAGAAGAACTCACATCCATGGGGTCAGGACTTGAATCACGCTGGCAGATGACCCTGAACTGACCCAGGGAAGGAGCGTTCGTGACACAATTCCCAAAACGGTGAACTTTACGCATCCAGGTGTGAAGCAGTTAAACCCTCGCGTGGAAGGAATGACCCAGATAACTGCACAAATGTCCATATTAAGGAATTAAAACGAATTTATATCCATATAAAAATTTAGGAAAGACTGACTTAGATGTTTGGAGACTAAATTGGCGAATGGCTTCCCCAGGGGAACAGTGGCAAAGAACCTGCCTGCAACGCAGGAGGCGCCGGGGGTGTGGGCTTGATCCCTGGGTCAGGGAGATCCCCTGGAGGAAGAAATGGCAACCCATTCCAGTATTCTTGCCTGGAGAATCCCAGGAGAGGAAATTGGAGGGCTATAGTCCATACTGTTGCCAAGAGTCAGACACAACTGAGCACACACACACGGGTACACACATGTAGAGGTGTGTATACACACATGTACACACAGGTAGATGTATATGTACACACAGAGCATGCACACAAAGACACATGTATGTACACACACAGGAGCATACATACAGAACACAAGATTGCGTGGCCACACGCATGCATGTGTGTGTGTGCACACACAGAGATGTGCACACACAGAGACGTGCACACACAGGCAGGCACACAGTGACAGACACGTGTGAACATGCATGTGTGTGCGTGGTCTTGTGTGCATTGTTCATATATGAGTGTGTGTCACATGCTCACTCACACGTGTGTGCACACATGTGTTTAGCTGTTCAAACAAAGGACAGACAAGCTACCTGGGTGGTGGGAGGGGCAGGGTCACTGCTGTCTCCACTGGAATCTTCTTGTCTTGTCTTGAACTGAATCCCATTCGCACGCTGCTGGCCATGTGGTTGCTGAACTCAGCTCAGCTCCTTTTAGAACCAAAAGACTCCTCTGTGATTCACCAGAACTGATTTCATTTCCTCACGCAGGCTGTAGGAAAAGAGAGCAGCTGCGAGAGAGGGAGACGTAGTGGATGGAGAGACACAGGGCCTGGGGAGGAGCATCAGCCCCTCACAGCCAGATAAAGCACAGGCGTCCCCGGGCGTTAAGACGCCACTGAAAACCAGCAAGTGCGGCGGAGTCGCAGCTGTGTGGTGTGAGCTTGCTGCAGCCGCTGGGGAGCGGTGAGCGGCAGAGGCGCCAGACTGGATCAGAGGCCTGGGGTTCCGTCAGGACGTGACACTTGGCCACCGCTATCAATGCGCAGCGTTGAAGTTGACAGGAGCTCCCCATCTCCTCCCCACTCGCAGACCTCCACTCAAGGCCCAGATCCCCGCACAGAGATCAGGGACACTTGGAATAAACACCTGCCTCGCCTCATTCCCCACGCTGGTGGCTGGGCGCATCCACGGGCGTCCATACAACCCCCACTGAGACCAAAACTGCCGCTTCTCCAGTTGTCCAGCTAACATCAGGGCCTCCCGGAATAAAGAGGCAAATCCCCGCTCAGTCAGTTCTGGCGGCTTCGGACTCTTGGAGGTGAAAGGTGCTGCTTCTCCTGTGTGATACAGTGAAGTGTGTTCTGGTCAGATTTTTCATGCCATGTGAACACAGACCTCTTTGATCTTTCAACTGATCTGCTTTGGAAATGTGTAAAAATAAAACAAGTTGCAATTCTGAGACTCTCAGGAAAAACTATTCAGCTCTAACCTTTGCAACGCACAGCATGTTGCATTAATAGTGACGGTGATTTCAAATGCGCTTGGCATCTCTATCTTGAATAAAAGAGCAGCAGAGCGAGCTCTTTGCGCTTCTTCTAAATTTTGAGAACATTAGCAAGTCACCTTAATCCTCAGGCTGCTTGTTTCTTCTTTTGGAAAAAAGGAGGAGCCGCTGCATAAGATTGTGCACCCCGCGAGAACACAGGGCCCGCTAACTGAGCGTCCTGGGGATCAGAGTGGGTTATTTTTAGACACCACAGCTTTGCTTTATTGACACCTTATATTAAGCAGGTCTCACTTGCCAAATGCCACAAGGTACAGGCCGACAAACGTGCTTTGAAAGTTCCCGTGAGTTGAAGCTGTCTTGGAGGCAAAACACTGAGATAGTTAAAGAGAACATGCGTGTCCCCACACAGGGCAGCCTTTCCCTGGAAGCCTCAGCAATAAATCCAAGTGGCACATCCCTTCTTTTAGCAATGCGTTTAGATTTTGTAGATTTCTCCTAGATTTTGTCATGTGAGCTTTATATATACCAAAAGGTCTTAATTAAAGATTTTTAAATATTGAGTAAAGTGTTCACCAATCTAGTTTGTAATATATATAATAAACCCGTCATATAATTTATTTTCTTGAAAAACAAGCTTCTTATATAAATTGCCTTCAGAACTTTCACTTAGAATTTAAGGTCATTCAGGGGTTAGTGTCATGTAAACAAAACTCTCTGAAATGCTGGGGTCTTTGGGGGTGTTGCATTCGACAAGCTGTGATCAAACCAGGTTTACTCAGCTATTGGAAAAACAAATCCTTCTTGGTCTAATAGCTCAAATGCCTAGGGCTAAGCCAGACGAAGTTTTCATCCTGAGTCATAAATTCCTCAATGCAGTGTACAGCAGAAGAAAGACCACCTTTAACTTTGGCATTGAGATCTGGCAAAGGCCTCAAATACCTCTACTGCCAAAAAAAATGCAAAAAAAAAAAAAAGACGATCTTGCTAGAAGACTCTGATTCAGAGTAGAAAGTTGTGAAGAATCTGAGTTCTCTCAGAGACCTTTGTCCATCAGGAAGTAACTGGACTTGAAGTGGGATGTGGAAGGCACTGGGTTTCAGAGCTTGGACGCCGAGCCTCAATTTTCTTCTAGTTAAAGAAAAATAGTAATATCTGGGTCTTAGGGCCAAAGTGTGGATGAAACGTGTGGCCTGGTGAAGTGCCTAGATCAATGTTGAGCCACACCGGCTTATTCAGCACTGGGTGCTGTGTGAGTCAGAGCAGAGGCTTCGGAGAGCTGGGCAGGCCTGTGAACAGTGCGGGGGGAGAGCCCTGGTTGCGCCAGGAGCAGGCAGGGCTTGGTCTGGACCGGCAGCTGACCCTCATGACCCGCACTGCTGGCCTCTCTTAGCAGGCCACCGTTTGGGCACCTTTTCCACTTGCCACGTGGTTATTTCTAAGCGTCTCTCGTTTCCTGGTGGCCACTGGAGCAGGTTAAATACAGAGTTGGGCCGAGTTCAAGACTCCCCTGAATCCTTTTAGAGTCAGAGGGCCCAACCCCAAACCGAGATCCGTCCTCTGCCTCCAGAGGTGAGTGTGTTGATGGAGGTGCGTCCTGCAAGACCCCCAGGCCCTTGGGCTCAGAGGGGACGTGGCCGCCCAAAGCTCCCCGGGTGCTGGCACGTCCCCCAGAGCAGCACACTTGTTCTTCAGCCACGAAAATGATCCCCGGTTAGTCCACCTGAAGTTCAAGTTGAACTTGAGTTGCTCAGTTGTGTCCAATTCTTTGGGACCCCATGAATCGCAGCACCCCAGGCCTCCTTGTTGATCATCATCTCCCGGAGTTCACTCAGACTCACATCCATTGAGTCCATGATGCCATTCAGCCATCTCATCCTCTGTCATCCCCTTCTCCTCCTGCCCCCAATCCCTCCCAGCATCAGAGTCTTTTCCAATGAGTCAACTTTTCGCATGAGGCGGCCAAAGTACTGGAGTTTCAGCTTTAGCATCATTCCCTCCAAAGAACACCCAGGGCCGATCTCCTTCAGAATGGACTGGTTGGATCTCCTTGCAGTCCAAGGGACTCTCAAGAGTCTTCTCAACACCACAGTTCAAAAGCATGAATTCTTTGGCGCTCAGCCTTCTTCACAGTCCAACTCTCACATCCATACGCGACCACTGGAAAAACCATAGCCTTGACTAGACGAACCTTAGTTGGCAAACTAATGTCTCTGCTTTTGAATATGCTGTCTAGGTTGGTCATAACTTTTCTTCCAAGGAGTAAGCGTCTTTTAATTTCATGGCTGCAGTCACCATCTGCAGTGATTTTGGAGCCCCCCCAAAATAAAGTCTGACCCTGTTTCCACTGTTTCTCCATCTATTTCCCATGAAGTGATGGGACTGGATGCCATGATCTTCGTTTTCTGAGTGTTGAGCTTTAAGCCAACCTTTTCACTCTCCTCTTTCACCTTCATCAAGAGGCCCTTTAGCTCCTCTTCACTTTCTGCCATAAAGGTGGTGTCATCTGCGTATCTGAGGTTATTGATATTTCTCCCGGCAATCTTGTGTTTCTTCCAGTCCAGCATTTCTCATGATGTACTCTGCATGTAAATTAAATAAGCAGAGTGACAATATACAGCCTTGACGTCCTCCTTTTCCTATTTGGAACCAGTCTGTTGTTCCATGTCCAGTTCTAACTGTTGCTTCCTGACCTGCATACAGATTTCTCAAGAGACAGGTTAGGTGGTCTGGTATTCCCTTCTCTTTCAGAATTTTCCAGTTTATTGTGAGCCACACAGTCAAAGGCTTTGGCATAGTCAATAAAGCAGAAATAGGTGTTTTTGTGGAACTCTCTTGCTTTTTCCATAATCCAGTGGATGTTGGCAATTTGATCTCTGGTTCCTCTGCCTTTTCTAAAACCGAACAAGAACCAATAATGCTTTCAAATATTTATAACAGAAACACATTTATATTGATGAATTACTTAACTGATGTAACTGGAATATTAATTTCTTTCTGATTAGTTCACATTCATGTTTGTGGAAGAACGAGAATACAAACCATATTTGTAACAGTGTCCCTTCCACAATGAAGAGCAGTGAGTGTTTTGAAGCCTAGAAATAATTTGCACATTTTCTTTAAAAGAGATAGCATTCTGTTTATTTTTCTGTAAGTGTGCAAAGGAAATTTCACACAACTGAGTTCTGTAGGCTCCCTGATGGCCGCTTTACCCCGTCCTCAGGTGGACTTTACTTTACTAACATGTGAGATGAGTGCAATTGTGCAGTAGTTTGAGCATTCTTTGGCATTGCCTTTCTTTGGGATTGGAATGAACACTGACCTTTTCCAGTCCTGTGGCCACTGCTGAGTTTTCCAAATTTGCTGGCATATTGAGTGCAGCACTTTCACAGCATCATCTTTCAGGATTTGAAACAGCTCCATTGGAATTCGATCACCTCCACTAGCTTTGTTCATAGTGATGCTTTCTAAGGCCCACTTGACTTCACATTCCAAGATGTCTGGCTCTAGATGAGTGATCACATCATCATGATTATCTGGGTCGTGAAGATCTTTTTTGTACAGTTCTTCCACGTATTCTTGCCACCTCTTCTTAATATCTTCTGCTTCTGTTAGGTCCAGACCATTTCTGTCCTTTATCAAGCCCATCTTTGCATGAAATGTTCCCTTGGTATCTCTAATTTTCTTGAAGAGATCTCTCATTTTTCTCATTCTGTTCTTCCCCTCTATTTCTTTGCATTGCTCAAAATTCTCCAAGCCAGGCTTCAGCAATATGTAAACTGTGAACTTCCTGATGTTCAAGCTGGTTTTA